>JXSR01S053257.1:41613-58084 GCA_000969725.1 Ophiothrix spiculata
ATTTTTGCTTCATTTTGAAAATACTGTTGAAACAATTATTTCTCGTTCTCATCTACAGGGTGCTGTATACGGTTCAGCGGAGAAAATTCCAGACAAATCAATTGTAGCAGACTTTGTCACAGGTTATCTAGATTCCTACTACGATACAACTCAACCTGGAAAAGCCTAAATACACCATCGGGTACACGTACACCATACCAATGTTAAGGACCATACACTTGACAGGCATCATTATAGAACAAGCAAACAAATCAATTGTTGCAGACTTTGTCACAAGACTATCTGGATTTCTACTACAATACCCCATCTCTACAATGGGACCCCATTGGAAATAAGTTTGCTTGAATAGCCAAACTTTATGGTTATCTGACATCTCGACATTTTGGTGTTTGTTGTATTATTGTATGTTCTTTTGGTTGCTATGTTTGCATTGTAAGTCGTTTTGTCGAATAAACATGAAATGAAAAATAGAACACAACCTGGAAAATCCTGATATTGGTATAGAACAGGGGTTCTCAACTATCGGCGCACTCTCCAAATTTTGGCGCTTACAGATTGGTGCGTTTGCTCTATCCAAAGACAAAGAAATGCATTAGAAATACACCTAAAAACAGATGCATGTGGCGCCTCAGCCTACAATTTTCTCATTTATGCGACTCATTATAAGAAAAAATCAATTGTAGCAGACTTTGTCACAGGCTATCTAGATCTGGATCCCTACTACGATACAACTCAACCTGGAAAATCCTAAACACACCATACCAATGTAAAGGACCATATACTTGGCAGGCATTGTTTTAGAACAAACAAACAAATCAGTTGTAGCAGACTTTGTCACAGGCTATCTAGATCTGGATCCCTACTACGATACAACTCAACCTGGAAAATCCTAAACACACCATACCAATGTAAAGGACCATATACTTGGCAGGCATTGTTTTAGAACAAACAAACAAATCAGTTGTAGCAGACTTTGTCACAGGCTATCTGGATCCTACTACGATAAAACGCAACCTGGTAAATCCTGAATGCATCAACGTTTTAAAGACACCCGACAGGCATTGCTAGAGAACAATCAGGCTTCAACTCAACTTAAAAAATCCTAAAAAATGCATTTCTTTCTGTTCAGGTGTGCTATGATTGTACATAAATTACAAAAGCGTAATTTACCTTAATTGAAAATAATGTGTGCTGAAAATCCTCCTTTTCAAGACCATTAATATACTATAGGTAAGAAATGATAAATAGACCCAGTCCTATGTATCACTTTTGCTGGGACCAATTATGAATATAACAGCATGTTTTATTTTATAAGGCTTAGATCCAATTCATGTATTTTAGTCCAAGCTAGGCTCCATTGGGAGTTAAGAGGGACTTTGTTTTCTTTCATATACAATGTTTTTTGATGGATATGGATTCTAGTCAATTTGAGGGTACTGATTCCAGTGAGTGCTAAAAATCTATAGACCCTTGAGGGTTTTTCAGGAAACGCAAAAATCAAAATGGCCGCCATTTCAGGGGGGTAAATTTCAAAGTTGGTCAAATCTTGTTCAAAATCATGCCAATGTGTTTCTCTCGTCACAAGGATGCAGAAAAAGTATAGTTTTACCCATCTCCGATGTTCGGTTCTTGAGTTATATCCAAAAACGTAAAAAGGTCATTCGGGGGGTCACACGTTTAGCCCTATGGGAACCGAAAATTTCAAAAGTATCCGATTTTGCTGGAAATAGTCCCAAAATATTCCTTGTGCAAAACTGTCCACACAAAGTAATAGTTTCGAGTGTGTCTGATCACTCCTTGCCATGATAACAGGCCAAACCGGTTTAGTGGGCAATGTGGCGAGTGCTGAGTGTTGAATTTGTTTGGCTTGATACCATAGCAACGATTGATCAGAGATGTTGAAACTATTACTTTGTGCAGACAGTTTTGCACCAGGAACATTTTAAGATCATTTTCAGCAAAATCGGACACTTTTGAAATTTCAGACTCGCATAGGGCTAAACACGTGACCCCTGAACGACCCTTTTACGTTTTTGGATATAACTCAAGAGCCGAACATCGGAGATGGGTAAAACTATACTTTTTCTGCATCCTTGTGACGAGAGGAACACATTGGCATGATTTTGAACAAGATTTGACCAACTTTAAAATTTACCTCCAGAAATGGTGGCCATTTTGATTTTGTCGTTTCCTGAAAAACCTCAAGGGTAGATTTTTGGCACTCATCGGATTTGGAATCAGCACCCTCAAATTGACAAGAATCCATCAAAAAACATTGTATATGTAAGAAAATACGGTCCCAATGCCTGTAGCTTGGACTATTTAGCAATGCGCTACTGAATTACCCCAACATGTGCGATCTGGTTCCAAACAAAAGATCATGTCAATATTTTCCACTGATCACATGTAAGTAACATAATAGACATATGTACGCACAAAAATCAGACCATCTTTTTACTCAGTTTTTGTTCTCAAAATACCCCCAAAAAAATCACAAGACTCTTTTCCATAACACAAAGTTAACATTCAACAATTCTGAATGAGATTTTCAAAACATGTGTGTATGGTAGACATGCTAACTTTTGCTTCATTTGGATTCAAGAGTACTAAAACTCATCAGATGAACAGGATTTCTGGAAAATTATTTTGATTGTACAAGCAACTTTAAAACTGAGACATGGACTATATCAATAAAAATGCAGGATTTTTCAAGATTAATCTTGAGAAGGGCTTTTCTTGAGAAGAACTTCTTGTCGCTAACTTGGCAAGCGGGATGTTTTTACTGTTGGCCTTTTAAGGCCGCGTATCCATTGGCTGTCCTTGTTTCGTTTTTCATTGTACATAATTGTGCAGACAACCCTGGAAAAAATTGAGTACAATTCTAGTACACATTCCCGAGGTGAAAATTTGGAACACAGATTCGAGTACAATTTAAGTACAATTCGAGTACACAAATGTGTACTCGAATTGTTCTTAAATTGTACTCGAATCCAACTATTTGTGTACTCGAATTGTACTTAAACTGTACTCGAATCTGTGTTCCAAATTTGCACCTCAGGAATGTGTACTAGAATTGTACTCGATTTTCTCCAGGGAATAAACTTTGTTCTGATTAGTGATGATATCAGTGGCTTTGTGTATGGCAGATGTTCCCGGTGTCCTGCCAGCACCAAGATGAACATGTTCATTTTTGATGCTGCTCATGGATTTGAGGCCTTGTGGAGTGTGCCCTTTCAATTGTAACACTCCACACAGACAATTAACTTTGTTCTGCTTGGTGATCATATCAGTAGCCCCGTGTATTGAAGTCGTTTCCTGTGACCTGCTAGCACTAAGAATGAACATGTTTATTGTTTGCGGTACAGGTCGTAGGAAACATCTGCCATACACAAGACAACTGATATGATCACTATGGCATTAACCAATTAAGGTTCATTGTCTGTGTGATGCGTTACAATTTGAAACAATTGGAAGGAATAACCTATGGATATGGTGTTTTGGGCCCTGTATCCATTGGCTGTTCTCCTGTTACATATGCCCTTGTTCCATTATCCCCAATTGTCACTCACCACATGTACAAAACATTTTGTTTTGCTAAGTAGCCGTATCAGTGACCTTGTGTACGTCAGATGCTCCCTGTGTTTGGCGCCTGACAATTGGGGACAATGGCACACGGAACAAGGGCATATGCCACAGGGGAACAGCCAATGGATACCAAGTATGAACATGTTGATTGTTGGTGTTACCAAGTCATATGAATTATCTGACAACACCAGGTCAATGATATGATCACTAAGCAGAGACGAAGTTTATTGTCTGTGTAGCAATGCACAATCACGAACAATGGAAAACGAGACATGGGCACATGTCATATGGGAACAGCCAATGGATACCAGGCCTTATAGTGGCTCTGTGTAAGGCAGGGACCTCCCTGTGATCTGCAGCACAGATAATACGCCTTTTAGAAGAATGGCCATCACAAAAGGAGAGGACGCTATTCCAAATGGGTAAAATTAAGATAACAATAGGAGAGGGTGTACTTTAGTTTGGGTATAACCCGGGACACTTAAAAGATGTTTAGTCGAGTGTGCAATGTCAGCCATACCTCAAAAAGGCTTATGGACAGTGTTCATCTGCCATACACTGATATGATCACCTTACTAAACAGAATGGAAAAACTTGTCTTGTCTATTCAGTTTTAACCTGGACCTTTGACCCGTATTTCAGAAAGGTGTTCTGTTAAACAACAGTTTTCACTGAACAAAAACTGTCCAGGAATAATACACACCACTCCAACTTTTATAAACAAACGGTTCAATGAGCCGTACCGTTTACGGAAGATAAACCGTGTTTTAACTAAACGTCTTCATGGAATACGGGCCTGCAAGTTTATGACCTTGACCACTAAAACCCATTTTACTCCTGGTTTACACTCAAAAGGCAAAAGAAAGTATGCACCACTGGGAATGAGGCTAACATAAGAAATTATTAAAAATTGACAGTTTCCACAATTATTTATCTCTCTAGCTAAAATGAACTTGAAAGACACTCTAAAATGAGAGAGAAAGAAAAACTGAAATTGTACTACTATCTGTTGAAATTTTTTCTCTAGCAAATAATGGATACTCGAAAAATAATTATATTACTCATGGTTTACACTCAAAAGGCAAAAGAAAGTGCACCACTTAGGGATGAAGCTATTGTCAGCAGTTGTTAGAAATTGACCTCTTCCCCAATCCTAACAAAAGAGAACTTCAAAGACATTTTAAAATGAAAATTGATTATGAAATTGTACTACTTAATGTTGAACAAACTGTTCTTCCTTCCATCCAAATAAGTGCTGCCTCAAATAATTAAGGAAATGATGCATTATTCCATTGTTTCATCAATGAAATATAGTTTACAGAATATACAATTATTGGCATGTCTAGAGTTTGAATACTGTAAAACAAGAAATATTTTCGGAAGGAAAATTTTGCGAATTTCAGAATCTGGGGTTTTTGGCAGCATTTTAATTTCACTAATTACATCAGCATGCCATTGAAATCATTGTACATTATTAATATTAGCAGCAAATTAATTTTGCGATTTTGGGGTATTAGCGAAATTAAATTGCTAGCAAATATTTCTTGTTTTACAGTATTCTTTGCCCCTCCCAAAAGAAGATATCAGGACCTTCCCATCATGCCTTGCTTCCAAGTAGGTTGTCAAGAATAACTTTAGTGATAGAACATGTCTGAAATGCAAAATTGGGATAAAGTCTGCTAATTGTGCTATATTTCATCACTAAAGATGCTCATGACAACCTGTACAAAATACCCCATTAGGAGCTCGCCCCTATCAACAACAAAAAGAAATTTCATGATGGGTTCATACTTTCCTTTGACTACTTTGGAAATAATAACATGACCAACAAGACATTGTTTTGGCTAACCTCTTTTGGTAACCATTGTGTTTATTTCTATACAACTTGCACTGCGTATGTTTGTTTGATAGTTACTCCAACCTAAACCCAACAACAGCGTCATCAGCACGTCTTGATTACTGAAAGAAAAAGAGAAAAAACGGGAAGCATTTTAGAATACATGTCAATGATATCCTTGAATATATTTTGAGGCTCATAACAAGAAGGCAATGAGGGCACTTTAACTTAAATTGTTGTTTTTGTAAATACTACTAGGTAATAACAGGTTAACCTTCTAGTTAAAGGTCACAATTTGATTTTCTAGTCACAGGTTTAACTAGTTCAAGGTCACATTTGACCATCTAATTGGCCAGGCGTTTTCACAATTCGGTTCAATCATGTCGAAATTTAACATTTGAAAGGCTATCATTTGTACATATTTTGGGCAGAAATTATATTATATTTTTGTGTTAAACACAAAAATTTTCTGGAAGATACATTCACAATCCATTCACGTAGTCATATTAGGCCTATTGCTCCAAATGGCCTCATGATATAAATTAGTAAAAATGTCCAAATACGCTGAAAACCAGTCGGTTCTGATCCAACAAATTTTAATAATTAGCTAGATTTGAGGATCTAGGCAAAGCTTGTTTTAAAAGTTTCTTTTTTTTTATTCTGAACCTTGAAAATTAGTGACAGGTAAAACATGCTGTAGGCCTTGTATCCATATGTTGCTCCCCTGTGGCGTGTGGCCTTGTTCCGTGTTTCATTGTCCCCAATTGTCATGCGCCAAACACAGGAAGCATCTGCCGTTCACAAGGCCACTGATATGGCCACTGAGCAAAGGTTTGTCTGTGGGGTGAGTAGGGGTAATGGAACATGAAACAAGGGCACATGCCACAGGGGAACAACCTATGGACACACGGCCTAAGGCCTCGTATCCATTGGTTGTATCCATTGGTTGTACCCATATGCCGTGTGCCTTGTCTCACTTTCCATTGTTTGTAATCGTGCGGAGCAACACAGACAATAAACTTCATTCTGCTTGGTGGTCATGTCAGTGTGCTTGTTAACTATGTTCATACATAGGAATATCTGCCATACAAAAGACAATTGATATGATCACTAAGCAGAACGATCTTCATTGTCTGTGTAGCGCCGCACAATTACAAACAATGGAAAATGATACAAGGCACACGGCATATGGGTACATCCAATGGAAACGAGGCCTGATATGATATGGCCACTGAGCAAAACAAAGGTTTATTGTCTGTGTGGTGAGTAGGGGCAATGGAACATGAAACAAGGCCACACGCTATGTGCAAGGGAACATGGCCTAAGTGAGGCCTTGTAAAGGCTGTACATCCTAACAAATTCACTGACACTTTTTAATGCAGAATATTACCTTACGACATTAACCTATTCTAATTGTATTTGTTTATCTCGAACCAGCCGTAAATGCAACAAACTTGATTCTGCACTACAAGTGAAATAAATTATGCATAGGTTGTGATTCTGCAAATTGTGTTTTTGCAGACCTGCAAAGTTTCAACATTTCAAGAATATGATCCGGAATATGAAAAATATGTAGTTGTAGTCAGGACCAAGAGGCGGCCATCTATGGCTGGTTTGGGAGGTCCAGGGTGTCCCAGAAAAAAACTTTTAATCTTTGCATGTAATTTCCTTAGGTTTAACGGATAGTCAAAAAGTATGTAAAGGTTGCATTTTATAGTCCACACATTGAACTTTTCGATGCCATTTGTTTCATTTCAATCGGTAGTGTGCAACAGAAATTATGTTATATCAAATATCTGGGTGGATTTTTGTCAGGTCCAATTTCATAATTAATGGTCATAAAGCAGGGATGTTTCTGAATGAAATAAAAATAAGTCACCTAGAAAAATATATCTTATATCTGTCTTATATTTTCATCAAATTTGTTCATTTTTTCAGCATATATAAAAGATAGCATGCACATAATAAATTGATTAACATTGTTGCGGTTGAGTGAGCAGATCAAAGACAATACTCAATAGAACGTTATTCAAGGGGAACTATACAAATTATGTGTGAAATTGGACCAGTAAATTTTACATCCAAATATTTGATAAAGCATAACCTTTGTTCTATATTTCCGACTGAAATGAAACAAACGGTATCATAAAGTAAAATTCATGGACTATAAACTGTGACCTTTACATACTTTTTGACTATTCATTAAACCCAAGAAAATTACATGCAAAGATTGTTAGGCTTTTTCTGGGACACCCTGTATGGTCACAATTAATATTTAATAGAGCAATATGATCAATTATAAAAGACATTCACTCCTACAATGAGAATTTAAATGGAGCAAATGTCGGTAGCAAACGTCTGTCTAGAGAGCAGATGATGTGTTTGGATGTTAGGCCTTTATATTCCCTGGGTGTTCATGCAACTAAAACGGTAACGGAGCACTTTAAAACTCCACCAGCAGCAGACCACCCGGAACCGCCGGTTCTGGCCGGTTGCTATTGTTCTGAAAAATGATGACCGCTCAGCCGCCGGTTGAGTTTTGAAGCGACCCCTAATTAAGGTGGCCTAGCACAGATAGATTTCCTCTATTTATTTGTCTAATTTTTT
Source organism: Ophiothrix spiculata (assembly GCA_000969725.1). Lineage (NCBI taxonomy): Eukaryota > Metazoa > Echinodermata > Ophiuroidea > Amphilepidida > Ophiotrichidae > Ophiothrix > Ophiothrix spiculata. Next base: position 49,643 of record JXSR01S053257.1, read on the forward strand.
GATATATGGTGTTTCCATATGTGGATCGTCATATCGAAAGGTACCTTAATACCGGCATAGTACATTACGAGATACGGGCCATTGAAGCTAAGCATTGAAGTGTATTCTATCATATTAATCAGGTTCCAACATCCAAAACATAAGAAAAATGTATTAAAACCAAGCTAAAAATCCTCTCTCCATTCAAGATTTACTAAGTACAAAAACTTTAACTCGATTTTCTCAGAACTATAGTTTTCCGAATCAGCCCGATGCCTTTTACCAATTTGTGTGTAAATTCGCAACCGAACATCCAATAACCAAAATCAATTTTGATTTTGCCGACCTTAAGGTACCTTGACAGGTCACATATGTGCTGATCACATTTCTGAAATAAAAAATGGGGGTCAGCGACTAAGTTTTTGAGAAAAATCCATTTCAAAAACACTTGTTTTACCTCTTTTTACCATTGACTTCTACGGTAGAATCAAAATAAATCAGACAAAAACACTTAATAATTAAAAAACGGCTCTATTTTTTCTCTCTTTTTCACATATGTTTTGGTCCTTATAATATAGTTCTTTGAAAAAACGTATTAAAAAAAGATGATCACCGACTTACTTTTTGAGATATTAAGCAAAATTAAGCAAAAAATTGGCATTTTTTTAAGCAATGAGTAACACCTTAAGCTTTGAGCCCTCCGTCATCATGAGTAACGCGCATGGTCTTATGCGTGAATATAAAAATAACGCACGTGTAAGATCGCGTTATATTAAAGCGCAAGATACAGTTTGCCAGAAAGTACGCTAAAAGCCCGGGATAAATACTGAGTACTTTGAAATTGTGTCCAACACCGCTGATATCAGCTCACTCGTGTCCGACAACACATCTGTGCTAGGCCACCTTAACTGCAGTTGCTCAGCTTTGGATCAGATTGTGAAGAACATTGTTGATGTTGCTGCACTGTACTTCATGAAAGATCTTAAATCATCTCATTCTTAAAGCTTGATTCCTAAATACTTAATGTATTGTTAAGAATTACATCAAAAAATGATGAATAGATGTGGTTATATTATGCGTACAGAAATGATCTGTTGGTATACAATCACGAGTTAAATTGTGGAAGCCACCCATCTTATAGTTTCTCTCAGAGTTGTTTTTCTTTCATTCACAGGTTTTTTTCTCGACGACGCTTGTTGTTAAGACCTTCTACGTACTGATGCACTTATTTACGCACGTATTTGCAGAGCGTGATTTGTTGATTTTGATTGTTTACGCTCACGCTGTTGACGGATGCGTTAAGAGTGGCGTACACGACACGATTTGAAGAGAAAAACAACTTTGAGAAATAGTATACCTTTTTGCCTGCTCCAACTTTAGCCTTGGCTGTTCCTCTGACTTTCTTCTGCCTATTTTTTCTTTCTTTTCTCTGTTTGCTGGAGGGCTTCTTCTTTTCATAAAGGCCGTGCTGTTGAGATGGAAAAAAATGTTAAAAGCTAGTTAATGAAAAATAAACATGTTTGAAGGATAACATGTGCAATGAAGCATGTGCAATGAAACATTTAGCACAAAGAGTCGTTTAGTGACTAAACCTAATGCATTTTGCTGTTGTTTTTCACTTAATTATTTATAAACAGGGTTGCTACACTCATGCACATCTCTGTAAGACACTTTGCATCTAGACTTTGGCTACACAGGCGTCAGATCATGATCCGACAGTTATGTAGATTTAGCTGTCTGTGATTTAGCTGTCTGTGAGTTACAATAGCTACCATCAAAGTGGTATTTAGAAATCTGGATTTCAGATCTGGATCTTGATGAAGCGCATCGATCTGGATCGGCACTTTGTGTGGAAACTATCCTGGAAGATGAGTAACACTTCCTCTGATTTAGCTGTCTGTGAGTCACAGTAGCTTCCATCAATTCAAAGTGGTATTTTAAAATCTGGATTTCAGATCTGGATCTTATTCTTAATGAAGTGATTTGATCTGGATCTGCACTTTGTGTAGATAGCCCAATAGTGGGACAAGTAAACACCCTGCATTTTTGGACATATCTTTGAAATGAGCTTTCAGTTGAATGATACACAATGTTCCGAGTGTAAATGTACACACATATATATAGCCCTCAACTTTTGTACTGAAATTGGTGTATTCTCCCAAGGAAATTCTCCTCAAGTGGAGAGAAGCAGCATATAATACTCACCCTTTGTAACCTGTAGTTAGGTTCTATCTTCTTAGCGAAGTCTAGGTTGTCATATACCAAGGCAAAGCCAGTAGTCTTACCGCCACCAAACTGTGTGCGGAACCCGAAGCAGAACACCACATCTGGGGTGGTCTTGTAGACTGAAGCAAGTCTCTCTCTCACATCTGTCTTTGGTACGGTTGCCTTGCCTGGATGAAGGATGTCTACAACCTAGCAAAGAAAAATAAGACAGTTCATTACTATTTTCACTTCCAAGTACAACAAAAAATCAGAAGAAATAGTATGTTTCTGTCTGCCCCCTGTAAATTAGGGAGTCATCAATCATCTTTTGTACTCCCAGACTTGATCAACTGACCTGAAACGAAAATGTAATGCACCTCGCTTACCACAAATTTGCTAGCAGATGGCCCGCTTCACAGTAATTGCCATTTTTTTTTTTCAACCTGGGGGTCATTTTTTCAAACTAAGTAACATACTTTGTCATATGTTTACAAATGTGCATAAGAGTGCAAATTTGAAGAAAAATAAAAAGCACACCTCAATCTTTTCCCCTTTATTGATTTTTTGATCAAGAAGAATGAAAATTGAGCCATTTTTGTAAAAAATGCAAGTAGTTTCTTTGGAAATTTATCTCTAGTGCCAAAAGAAATTAGACTTGTTTTCATCATAAATGGCAAATATGTACCTATAGGCAATTCAAGCTGAAATATGAACATTCTAGCTCAGATTTTGATAATTTCATGACTTTTTTTGCTGTTACTTTTGGTCAAAAACAGGTTTTTGACATAAAAAAAGTTTTGTTTAAGGAATCAAAACAGTAACAAAGCAGAGTAATTTTTCATGGATTTATTACTTGTAGTCTGGAAAATATTTGTACCAAACCAGCAAATCTCAACCATTTAGTTAGCAGATAATAAGGTTTATGTCTTACGTGTTGGACGTGACATGTGAACGGAATTTGAAACGATGCACCACTACAAACTTTCCATATTGAATGTTTTGTTTTATATTTATGCTCTTCCAATATTCCAAAACTGTGAACTATTTCTGTAAGAATTTCTACTAAAATTTGAAAAATTTGTAAAATTTATCTTATTCTAGGAAAACATTTGGTTTCAACAAAAGGCTTATAAACGCACCTAAAAACACAACATTTTCTAACATGGCTGCCCTCAGCATTCTAAGTGTTAAATCCTTTGCATATCCTTGAAGTACTTGTGACGATCCCTTGTGACATAGCCAGCACTACTGACCGGATCATGATGTAGTGCGCAAGTATGTTAAGGTAGAAAATCCGGTTTAAAGGTAATTAGCCACGATTCTACATGGATATGAAAATTCAACTTCTTTGAATCAAGGAAAGGCATGATAGAATCAAAACCAACAAACAAAATAATATCACTTGCTCTTAAAAGACAATTTTCAGTCAAATTCCTTTTTTTTTGGGGGGGGGGGGAGGGGGTCCCGTCAGCAGTATTTCTATTTTCCTAACCTTTTGGGATTTCCCATGTATGGCTGTCGAGTTTGAAGTGAACATTAGGCCTATTCTTTAGGAAGGTTAACTATTATCTCTTCACTAGAATTAGTTAGTATTTTAAGAAGTTTAAATTTAAAGAATTTAGTAATATTTCTAGTTCCTACACTATCACTGAATTTCTCATTCTCCAGGGAATGAAAAATTCAAAGCAAAAATAATTGTCTGTTTTACTATAAATGTTCGAATGCCAGACGACTCACCCCAATTACAAAGTCACCCCAAAACTACAAAGTCGCCCCAGAATTACAAAGTCACCCCATTTACAAAGTCGCCCCAAATCGTATAATCTCGCCCCAGTGGTAGCAATCAAAGCATTGGGTCGTGATATATAATTAAGACATTTAAAACGGGATCATATATAATAAATCGATCTATTCATGAACCAAGTTGTTAAAACTTTCTACCAATTGGATTATCATGATTATTCTCATTGAATGGATTACACCAGATCTTTGAATAAACGCCCGTTGACATTGGGCCAACACTAGACACGTAGTGGGATGACCACATTAATCTAAAGTTAATCCAATAAGCAGGAAATTGATATGTGTGACATGGGTCAACGGAATGGTAACAAAACATAAGAGAAGTCACTAGTCACTCTCTAAACTGGAGAGATTCACATTTAACTCTTGTAAGCATGGTAAGTGATGAAATTTTCCGAGATTTTCAAAATGTTGCGTCTTGAAAAAGGGCTTATTTTGAACAAGAAAGTCAGCCAACAAATTATCATGATTACGTAACATCTACCATTTACAGATTTTTTCAACAATTTTCAAATAGAACTTAAGTTGTAATAATCGTTATGAAGCGACATGGGTGCTTTAAATTGTAAATAGGTAAACAGGTTACTTATATTTTTGAAATGTTTTTGTATGTTTGTTGGGGTGTTTGTTTTTCTATTGTTATGTATTATTTTGCTCATACATTGCACGAATGAAATTCCGAAAGGATCACGACAAAAGGAAAAAAGGAGGATTGCTCTCCCCCTTTTTCCTACGAATTTGCAAATTATATTTTTATAGCTGACATTTCAAATAACCCACTGGCTCATCCCTTCCAAACTTGAGTACCCCTTCCCGGTTCTGTAAACCTGATCGTCGAAGTGCGACCATGCTCGACGGTCGCGCATCCGTACCCACACGTACACCTTTGCCTTCTCATCAAGAAGGGCTAGCATAATTCAAAAGTAGGGCTATATCATATACCATATCTTGATCTCATCATGGGTATGACTTCTCATTTTCACGGCCCTTTCAGCCTGATTGTCACTAACCAGACTAAATTCAATTAGTTTTATCCCATTACATAGGCCTTTTATTATAATAGGCCTAATCCAATTTTCCATTCTATTAGCCTGAGTCAAATCAATCGATTATCCCCTCACTGAACTTGCCTGCTTTTGTTTCTTGCACGTTGCCCATTGTGTCCTATTGTTTTCTTCCGCACATAGGTTTCCCCAATTAGGCCTACACAAGGGTAAGTTTGGTCGATATTGACCATTTTCCGACATCGATATATCGGCAAACAATTATCGATATATATCGATATTTTCTCTCATCTCGCCAACTGAATAAATTACAATGCGTAACGTACGAACACTGGCGAGTGGCGACCCTAACTTCCGTGTTGTAATTACGTAGCACAGTTTGGTTGCAGAATTCCTCATATGATACCCCTACAGGTTTGATCGTAAATATCACTGTTTCTTTTCAAAATAGCATTGAAAATTAAACATTTTCATGAAAAAGAAGCATGTTATTTCTTGGTCTCACATACACAAATACATACCGTGATAAGATCATGATGAAATATATTGCCGAAATCGTGCTTTCAGCCTTACAGTGAATTGCATGCGTCATCGTATCATCACGTGACTGACCATTTTATGAATGAAATTGAACTTCGACCTGACGATTACATCATGTTAACATGCAGATAGTACCGGACAATGAAAAAGGCAGCCGGGAAGCTGAATAAAATCAACTATGTTGAAGTTCAACATCTTGTAAGACAGTAATTATTTCCAAATGGAAAACAGTAAATTAGAGCAATTAACATTCTTTTTATTTCTTACTTAAGTTACAACAATATATTAAACTTTTGTATGTTACTAAGATCGTTTTTAGTTGTTGTTTAGCTGAGATGGGCGCAGAGGAAAGCTGATACCATTTCTGTAACTGATATTAGGAACCACTGAGGTCAAAATAAATGGACAAAAGATATAAAAATATACAAAGTTTTAGACTTGGTTATAAATAAAGCAAAAGCAACAGTGTTATAGTTTATTTTCATTTAAATTCGACTTTTCACGGTCCATTTTCAGGTGATTTTCCCCGAGACAGCTTTTGGTTTATAATCGGCGTGAGTAAACAATGTCCCTCTAGTCATTGTAAAATATTTTGTGCATCGATGGATTACATTGTTGGCGCGACATGTGATCATTTTGTAACACCTTCTAGTCATTGCAAAACATTTTGTGCATCGATGGATTACAGTGTTTGCGCGACATGTAATCATTTTGTAACTCGCTCTATAGTCATTGTAAAACATTTTGTGCATCGATGGATTATAGTGTTGGCGCGACATGTGATCATTTTGTAACTCGCTCTAGTCATTGTAAAACATTTTGTGCATCGATGGATTACAGTGTTTGCGTGACATGTAATCATTTTGTAACTCGGATATAACATCTAAAACTGAATAATATCTTTAAATTAAAGGATATCATTAATTTATGACGATTTTTTAACTGACTAGTGCTTATGTGCCAAGAAATATCATATATCGAAGTTGCAATAATACGCACGGGCATAAAACATAGCTACTAGTTGGAACATAGTGAAGGCCGATACGTTACACGCACATATTCAAGATTCAAGACTACGTTATTGACATTTATTTTTGTTAACTAATGGATTGACTCAAAACTTATAACTTTCATAAAAGTTGATATTTTGAATCATTTAACATGAGTTAAGTTAAAAATGAGCTAATGACTGAGTAATACTTACATTTATCGATAGTTATAGCTGAATTTGTAGATATCATTCGCCCGATCATACGATATTATTTTCAAAACATCGACGGTACGATATATCATTAGCTGTCGAAATATCGTACACCCGATTTATCGATGTTATTTTCAAAATATCGAAAAGTACGATATATCGATAAACCTTGATATCCAATATCGGCAATATCAATGTTTTTAAAAAATTGATATATCTCGATATATCGAATTATCGACCATGCTTACACAAGGGCCTACAAAATAAACTTGGATTAAGTCATTTCACCCAATAATAGCACTATCGATGCACTAAGTGCACACAAATTTCCTTGAGGTTCAAAAAGTGGGGCGACTTTGTCACTTAAACTAGAAGCTGATTTAGTTTCTGTTACTGTATTAGGAAGACATTTACCATGTTAATAAATTTCATGATTTTCGTCCAGGTTTTTAAAAAATAGGGTGTTTTTTTTTTCATTGTATCATCTACTCTAAATAACTTTACTTAGCACCATTCATGTAAAATGACAGGGTCTCTTTTTTTAAATTCAACCCCTCTAGTGATTTAAAAAAACCTCTCCGGAACACTTCATTCCAGGAAAAAAACAAGTTATGTTGAAATATTACAAAATTAACTTCCGTGTAAGAATCCTGAGGGAACCCGAAGGAAACAATTATATAATTCTTACATTAACTTTTTAGAAATGTTATTTATTATTTTGAGAAACCTTAACAAAGCGCAACAAAACATGATAATATTTGCAGGCCTAGAAATTTGACGCGAATCCGTGAATCGATTCGCGCAAAGTTTTCGCGCCGAGACAGTAATCCGCGAATCCATTTGGATTCGCGTGAAAAACTATTCAACAAGCTTCCCATATAATACCTTTAAATGCAAGTGCAAATTATTGTAGTAAACATTTCATTGATAAACATAGAGTCGATCTTTTGGTGAAACCCAACGTTTGTGTTTACCTAAAAACAGTATACACGACCCTTCGGAGCTTGGTGGGTACCGGTACCGCTGTCAAAGTTTCGTGTCTGGACAGGCGATTGGTAGTTTACCAATTGTTTACGTAAAATAAAACCAATCATTTGCAGCGATAGATAGGCAATCGTTTCGGAAAGGTTTTTACCATGTGATCCGATATACCTCAAATCTGATATTTTTTCCCATCGACCATCGTGTCATTTTCATGTATTTAGAGACCGTCTCTTGTATTTTATATTCATTATAAAATACAAGCTAATCACAATATTACAATAAAAAATGATTTGAAAATTTAATAATTCAATAAATAAAGCGAATACATTGTAAATAGAAATTCTTGTGATTTATTTCTTTGAAGTGTGTGGTAGGGTATGTGGTAAGCCCATCAACAACATGGGCGCGGGTTGGAGTGGGGCTACGGCAACGGGTGGGCCAAATTTTGCCTAATTTTCATTAAATTATGAGTAAGAGTACCATGATGACAAAGTTCTTTATCCAATACCCGCCCCATAAAATCATAAGCAATTCTTGAAATTTAAATGCCAGTGCCTCTCATTTTGAATCTTGGTCTTGCTTGTCACTTTTGTTTTGCCAAATTAATCTTGAACTTGATCTTGACTTTCAGCAGGTTCTGTCTTGAGGACATCATGCTTGAATAATTCTCTGAAAAGAATATAATATGACAAAATATAAAAGGGTAAACTTGAGGACCACTGAAAT
>JXSR01S053258.1:6150-22459 GCA_000969725.1 Ophiothrix spiculata
AGGTGAAGATTTACGCGATCTGCCTGGATATCGGGTCAAATCCCGAATATATCCGGAGGTACAATAACTCTGCTCCATGAGCGACACAAGATGGCGGAGAAAGACGGTTCCCCCCTATAACTTCCTTGATTCAGACTGTTTGTTCAATTATTTTATTTACCTGTCAATATTATAATTAAAGCCATACTATAAGATTTTGATCAAATATGGTTTATAGTAAAAACAGCATAAAATGAAGGAATGTGACTTTAAAAACCGTTTTCAAATGTATTTTGTCAAAAAATTGTTTTGCCACTGATACATGGATAAAAAGGACAGGCATATGCATGCCTTCTTATACTTATACATGTGGAATTAAATTTGGGATTTTGAATTTAATTCAACAAATGGCCATAACAGAAAAAGGAAGCATATTTCAGCCAAATCATTTGGAGGGTCTTAATATCTACCCAAAGCAAACCCAATAAGCTAAAAAAAAAATCAAAAGTCATGGGTGCCAGGGGGCGCTTCATTTTTAACACTTTATAGTATTGCTTTAACATTATTATTGTCAAATAACTTACCCTAGTATTTTCTTTCATTCCAGGTGCACATCACAACAGTGGCATCACAGTTGCCTACACAAGAGATTAGTCAAAGACTATTGCAATCAACAAATGTGGAAGATTTAAGTGCATCATTTAGGGAGCTCTATAAATCAGTATTTGACAGCTCACAAGGTGAGGGGTTCAAATCTATCCCACAAGGGAGTCAAAGTTTAATCCCACAACTGCCATGCATCTCTGAACTCACAATGGCATTCACAATTGTGGCTATTTTAGGAATCATGGGTCACGGTAAACCGAGTATCGGGTTCATAATTTGTGGATCATACAATTGTGGATATAGACTCCCATATCTCAAATCTATTTTTAAGCTGAGATGACTATTCAAGTATTGTATGTGTGGTAAGACGCTAATGGTGCGTTCAGACTCCAGCGATTTCATCACTGCATCATCGCTCAATACACAGTCTTTATACATGCTATGAGAAGTGCGCTTTAAAATGTCAAGACTGCGTATCGAGCGATGTTGCTGCAATGAAATCGCTGGAGTCTGAACGCACCATTAGAAAGTGGCCTATGTGTTCACATGCACATACTAGGCTTACGGGTAACATACTGGGCAGATTCAAAGGGAAAACTAATACATGTACAGGAAGGAGAAATAATGGCATGTGAAAATATAATAATGAAGCTACCATAGTTTGTAATTTTTTTGAGATTTGACTTCAAATGACCTTTGGCATTAAGTGACCTGACCAGACAGCCGTAAGAACACTTCTGAGGCCAAATGCTATTCATTGTCCAAGTTTGGTCCAGATCGGGTGAAGGGTTCTGGATTTATTGAGGACATACACACAGACAGATACACAGACCTCCCAGCAATCCTACTTCCCAGTATTATTATATCAATTCAAAATCAGTGGGCTTTGTGGTTAAAATTGAGAATCACTACAAAATTAAAAAATCATTTCACTTTCAGTATTGCATCCTGTTTACTTGACCCTAAAGCGCACATAACAACCTCTTTTAGGGAAATGTGGCCACACCACAAGCATCCTCTGGGGTATAGATTTTTTTAAAATTTGGTTTGTATGAAACCATACCCATTCCATAGGGTCATTTTGTTAGAAAATTATTTCTGAAGATGTTTATTAAAATTAAAATACCCAATTAAAAAAATTGGGAATTTTAAGTTGAGTTGAGCTCAGTGTGCAGTGTACTCAAGTTAAATCTGCAAATGTAGTGGAACAAAACACAAGTCATTAGAGTGACGCATCCCCTATGCCGCTTAAAATGTGAATGTGTGTGCCTTGGCACCAACGAACGCTAGGTATGTTTGTGTAAGAGTAAGTTCAAAACCATTTTCAGGAGCAAATAAATCCCCTTTCCTCCTGATTTCAAGAAACCTAGACTAAAACATGCTTTTTTGTTCACTTTATTGTCATTTACCTTAGATGTTTCAGGTGCCCTGAAATTGTTTGACTTTACCAGGTACTTGGTAATTTTACTCCAAAGGGAATACCTCAGAACTATTTCCTTCCTGCTATTTCCCATGATGTTTTTCAGGATGATATGCCATTGGTTTACATGTTTTCTAGGATGTTAAAGTATCACAGGTAATCATTAAAATAACTATACACGGCGCTGAAAGAGGCCTAATATGGAAGTTATCAAAAAGAACTAAAGAGAAAATCAAACCGACGACTTCCGTATATCCCATCATGCATCAGGTCCAGGGTAATAGGCCTTTAGGGAATTTTAAAGATATAGGTCTACTTTAAAAAAGAGAAATATTTTTTTTATTACCTTCCTGATCTTTAGCTTTTATCCATAATATTTTAATTTCATTACAATTTAAGTGCACATGTCTGATATTTTGGTTTAAAGTGGTATTTGATATCACGGATACTCTGGTTTAGCCGATGATGCATCACATCTTGTTGTAATGCATGGATATTAAAACCGTGCATTTCTCTCTGCGTTCAGGTTTGTGTATCATTCACATAAAGGAGCATTTTTTTCTCTACACGCAGCCTAATATCTGCAACTCAGTAGTTATTTTGGCAGGAAGAGAGTTTCCCAAATACTCTCAATTTGAGTCCCATGGCCGTTAATGCCATTACACTTGATGGTATCTCTGCCCCATGAATCTGATAGATGGAATTGTAGATATTCAAAAAAAGTCAACTAGGACTGGAAAGAATGTTAATTTCCCAGAAAGAAAACTCAAATTTCCCCAATTTATTACACATTTTCCAACAAAATTCATTAATTTCCAACACATTCAAATTTCATTGGAAAGAGCTTCCTGATTTCCACACTTTTTCCCATCAGGAAGTCATCTTAATTTCATTTTACCTTTTAAAGAACAAATGCATGCAAAACATTTTAAAACCAAACTTTCAAAACTGAATGAAATAGATCTGCAAAGACATACACAAGTTCTAACAATTGTGCTTATGTTGATAAAATTTTCTCTTAATCTTGTAATTTTTCTGCAGTTGCTAACATTTTGATACACTTTTCAGCCATTTTTCCTGCAATTTGTCAATAATAAGTGGTTTTTACTCATAAAAATACTAGAGTACTATGCTGAGCAACTATGAATTACAATCTTTGTGTGTTTCAGAGCTGATTATTTTAAGCTGCAACTTAAATATTTTAAAGCCAGGTATAACATAGTCTTAAACATAACACTGCTGTCAGTACTCAGAACCTTTTTGTAACACGGTATGAACAATGTCATTCACGGACAAAGTGAAATCAGAAGTCATCTTTGTGAAGTTTGTGAAATGTTCTCATCTCAAAACTGAAGAATAAAAAAGCCTTATTCATATATTACAATAAATACAACACCTAGTACTAATTCTCAATTTTTATTATGTTTTTATACTTTTTCTACTGCAGGTGGTCTTTTTGCACATTTTTCACAAGCAGACACGTCAGGGTCAGGCGCGTCAGTCTCCTCCGGGTCTTTATCGCAATCCCAACAAGCTTTCTTAGCCGCATCACCATCAATGGGGTCATTAGGGTCACCATCATCAATAGGTTCACCGAATGGCCAGCATTTAAATTCTTCACAATTCAGCAACTTAGGTAGGTACAAAATCTGCAGTGTTGCCAGTTTATCATACTCTTCCAAAAGAGGGTTGCCAGTGTAAATTGAAGAAATGTGTACTGTATTGCCAAAATTTTTATGCCTACAAATCACTTTGTTGAAACATCGAAACAGCTAGCCCAAATGGGTGCTAAAGATGATGAACTGGCAACATTTGCTAATTGTTGCATAATCTTATATAGGTAGGTGTACAATTTTCAGTGTTGCCAGGTTTTATATTGCAATGAAGTGTGTATTGTGTATCTGGCAGCACCTGATTCAGTGATATTTAGTGAAAGCCATATATTTGTTTCATTCAAAGCAAAAGTTGTAAAAATTGACAGAAGAAGGAAAATAAGCATTTGTTTTATGGATCAGATTTGGCAAACCTCTACAAGTTACACTCCAGGGTACAGGACAGGCACTCAATTTTGGTTTTGGTTGGCGTATGCACCCTTTTTGAAGTGACCCTAAAAGTCACCCTTTGGAGCAAATTCAAAAACATTTAAAATTTGGCATCATTTTTAACTAAAACTGAGATTTTGGATACAGTCAGGCTTGCGCATAACTCAATTTTTAGTTACATTTCTTGATAACTTGCTGTGAATGGAAAAATGTGTGGCTTTAAAATTGTGACTAGTTTTGTGCATGACGGCATTTGTGACCAATTTCTGTTTCTCTTCTAGGCAGTGAATGCAGTGTAATTTGACGCCTCACCAAGACTTCCCTATTGCCGCTTCCTTACTTTGCCATTTTGCTTTCTATTGGGTTAATCAACTAAAAACACACACTCCCCTTGTTGGTAGATTCAGGAATAGTCTTCCACAGGGGAGTATGAATTCTAAATAAATTAGCTTCTTTGGCACTTCTGTTTGTGATCCATACACCCTATGTTAAAGATTTAAATCTACATCTTTCACAGAGGGAGTAAAGATTTTTAATAGAAGTGTCCAGTTAGTTTATTTTGAGTTTGTACTCCCTCTGCAGAAGTATTGTTTTAACATCTTTCGCAGGGGAGTGAGGTTGTTTAGTTGATTAGCCCATTTTTACTAAGCTTATATATTTTTGTTTCAAGCACAGTTGAATGTCTATAAATAACATTCCATGTATGGATGCTATGCCATAACTTCAATGAGTATCTGACAATATAAATCATGCTAGTGTTTTATTGAGTGGTCTGGTTTATTTTGTCGTATACTTGGTGAAGGAATGAGACCAGAATTAGTCAAATGGACTCATAGTAGTCTGCGTAACATTCTAAGTAGAGACAAATATATTTGGTCCTACTAGACTCATACACAGATTGCCATGTGTCCAATTAATTAATAGCTATAATAACCGTAATCCAAGACTTACCAAATAGTTACCAATTACTATGATGTTTTTGACAATACTGAATTCTGACGTCTTGTACAGACTTACTGTTAGATCAAATGATTATGACTATTAACGCCATTTTGCAGGTTTATGTTAAGGGCCATTGTAAATCTAAACAAAAAATTGACAGCTTGAAAATCAGCTGTTTTGACTGGTTGCACATTTCTTAAGAACAATAGCAACCGGCCATAATTGTTAGTTCTGAGCAATAGTATTTTGAAGATTCCCCTCACATGTCTTCGAGTCCAAACCAATTTTTTGAGATTTAAGTGATGTAGAGCAAGATAATATCAACAAAACCCATGCTTTCAAGGCAAATCAGCTTTGGCAAGCTGCGAGAAGTGTCTTGTGTAAACCAACAATGTCAAGATGCTGACTTGAGGCTAGAAAGTTAACATCCCACATTCAAGCATGGAGCATTTAATGTAAAGTTGGTATGTAATGAGTGTCTTTGATAACAATGTTAACTAAACACTGTGATTTTACAAGATCGTGCCAAAGCACCAAAAATCACGCTTTTTGGTCTCAATCGCGCTTTTTTTAATTCATCACAAATTTTGCGTAGTGTATATGCCTACTTTGATCATCACTACATAGGTGGGAATTGTGAAGCTATTCTTCATCCACAAGCAAATCGGTGTGCAATAGATACGATGCTCGAGTGACACGTACGACACACGTTGTACCTGGTACAGTTGTATTAGAGAAAGTTTTCTGGTATCAGTTTACTATGAGAATAAGCCAAGGAATTTTTATAGGGGAATGGGGACATTCCGCCATCTTGTGTCGCTCATGTTGCAAAGTTATTGTACCTCCGGATATATTCGGAGTTTCGCCCGATATCCAGGCAGATCGCGTAAATCTTAACTTGACGCATATACAGCGTGTACATTTTAAGTGTGTATAGAGACTTGCTCTGATCAAAGTATGCCAATTTTCCCGCTAATCCAATGCGAAGACTCTCAAAGCGAGGCACGCGGAGCTGTAAAATGCTGGAGGTACAATAACTCGCCCTCCATGAGCGACAATCCAAAATGGCTGCCGTCCCATAGGATTTACACGGCAGTGAAATTTATGAAAAATTATGTTTTCCCTTTTTTGTTTAACAGTTATATCATAGGATTGTGACTTGAATCCACAAAGTACCCCTGAAGTGTGTATTTGAAGTCTGAATTGTTGTAAATATTTGATAATTTTGTAGATTTTGTTTTTTTCGTGATGCAAGTTAACATCCTAATACAGGAATTATCTACAGCAGGAAAGAATGGTTACTGGTAGAGAGGAATTTTGAAAATCCCTCCCAATTTTGTTTTGTTATAGATCAGTGATTCATTTTCATTTTCTAAAAACAAAATTGAAGAAACAAAATGGTAATAGGATGGTAGTTTGTACCAGGCAAGCTAGGTTAACTTATCCTTCAGTGTAAAACATGCTCTCAAGTTATGAGACTAGTATTTGTCCCCTTTTGTAAATATGTTTTTATTTTTGCACCTTTTCTCCAACTTTCTCAAGATGAGTTGTCATTTTTCCAGGTCTTTGGGTGTTTGTCAAAGATGTCTACTTACTCCCCTATCTATGCATTGTTACTGTACATTTTATTAGAAAAAAACATACAATATATGTAGTCCCAAGTATTGACATGCTTGGAAATTATCCAGTTCAAATGACAAATATATCCATGACTTTATGATTGAAACTACAGGTATATTAAACAACAACAACCAGTTCCAACTATCACAGTTTTTACAAGTAGCAGGTGAGAGAGTAACCCTTCCCATAACCCATCTTGGCTTGCTGTGTTAATCCTAATCCTTTACTACTATCTTGCTTCTTGCTTCTTTTTTGTTTGAACTGGCTACATATGGTAAATCTGATGCATTGTGGGATAGGAGTTGGTGAGAAATTCTTAATGCTAGTTTTGCCTAAACGACATCAATATGCATGAACTGGTTATATACAGTGCAAATCTGATTTGGAATAGGAGTTGGTTAGGAGTAGAAATTGCTGGAATTTATGGCAACCGTTTGCCAAATTGCCAAGGCCTAGTTGCTTTGTTTGAGCTGATTACACACTGGAAATCTGAGAAATTGGCATGCTGGAAAAGTATTCAGTATGCGCCATAAACCATATCACTATGTTGAGCGCAGGTGAAATCATAAGGATGCTTGGCTCACCAAATTCTACTGGAAATGTTAAGAAATGTTCTGCATACATAATATTGAATTATCAGGAAGTTTTCGTTGTTCAAAGGATTCAAACAAGCTACAGAGTGGTTCATCACGAATCAACAACTCTGCGCTTGGTATGTCCCCAAATTTTTCTCACATGGGTGGCTAAAGGCTAAAGTAAAGTTTTTTGCAGTTTGTCCGCCTTAATATACCAAAAGTGCAAGTCATGCTCTTTAGGATGTCTACAAGTTCTGCTTCTCTGTAGTTAATAGTCATAGGACTCTTAAAGTCATTTCTTATTTTGTTAGCTCAGAATATTTGATTTCGGGATGAGTGTCAGTTTGAACAGATCAACATAAAAATCAGATCTAGTTGTCCCTTTTGCCAATTTTACTAATGTCAGACCAGTATCAACTTGCTTATTTCTTAATAGAATGAGATAACTTGATTTGCTTTGATTCTGATTTGCTATTATTTCTTCATGATAATTCATTAATATCATGGCTTGAAATGAAACAGAAGTGAATACCAGAACCAGTTTTTGTCACCAATTCATAAAAGACCCGTAAGCATTTGCTCCTCATTTAAGACTTGAGCCCATTCCTTTCTGTTTGTAATCCCATCTTCGACTTCATCCCGTATATGATAGTTTCTATACTAGAAGTACAAATTCTTCCCCATCCAATAATTCTCCTGCTATTTCTCCTTTGTGATTGTTTCCATTATTAAAATTGAGATTGCTATTCCTTAGTATTGTTGTCTTACGTGTGATATTTGATGTGTAGATTTGTGTTCCCAGTTCCAAAACTTTTCAAGGTTTAGGCAATATAAATACTATGTAAACTGTCTAGCGTGATAAATAATCCATAGGGCATATTATGCTCTATTCATACTCCTGGACTGGAAAAATGTTTGTTCAAAAAGTCATGGGAAGTCCTTACATTCTAAGTAATAGAGTTTGGACGGTACATTTGATGGGTTGAAAGTTGCATTACTTGTCTCATCATTTTATGCATTACACCAATACAAGCGGTATTTTTATTATTATGGAGCTTGTGTGGTCTAGTGGAATAGTGCTGGACTCTGAATCAGTAGGTCGTGAGTTTGAGCCCTGCTACAGCCAACAGGTTATTTCCTTGGGCAATTCATTAAATCCTCGTTGCTTCGTCGACCCAAGCGTTACCGAGAAGCTGTTATGAGAAACATTACATGTAAGTGCAGATAGGGTGCTTGCCTTGACAGCGACTCCTAGTTAATGCAAAATGATTGTGACGGTTTACCTGACAGCTAAGTAATAATAGGCAGCAGCGCTTTGAAACCGTTGTATAAGGCGCCCTATAAATACTGTATATTATATTTTCTGGGATTCATTTTATCTGGATCCTATCACATAACATGGCTGATGTGCAAGTTATTTTTCACATGGTGTAAGTCTAGCATTTTTGTGTTTTGTCATGTTAAGACTTTTCCTTGCTACTCTTGTACTAAGTTACTAGGAGTCAACGGATTCATACTGTCAACTGAATTAGAACCATTGGACTTTTCCACAGATTTAAATCTAGCTTAAACTTGAAATTATCAGGTTATCATAATGCAAAGTAAGGTATGATATAGACACATAAATTAAGCTAGGAACTCCTATTATATGCAAAGGCCAAGACCATCTGGAATGAAGAGTTATGGAGGCACATATATTCAGCATCTCTTTATAGGCAGGAGTGGACATCTGGGCATCTTAGATTAGGAACCTTTGTCCAATTAGGGCAGTGAAACAATTGCTGACTTTCAATTCAACTCGTAGAGAAAATGCCGGATCTCAGAAATTTAATAGATTTTATAAATAAAAAAAAATATTTCGATACCAAAATCTTTGTGAGATGCATGGTATTCAAACCACAACAAAATGACAAAACAGCTCATCATTTCGCAGACTTCCTATTCCTTCTTTCAAAAAAAGAAAGAAAACGAGGGGATACCTGGCTGAATTATTGATTGTTTTCACAGCGCACAAGATCCGACGCAAGTTTTTTTTAGATCATTGTACTGCGTTTGACGTAGGTCCGCTTTCGGCTATAGGAACACAAATTGGACACTTGTGGAATAGTGGTTTAAGTCCCCGACTCCTAATTATTGGGCATTGATTGTTGTGGTTTAAGTTCAGTATGCGGTGTGTGTAGTGTCCATAAGATACTTTCCTTTGTGTGCCTCTTTTGACTTAGGTGTCAAATGAGTACCAACCGTCTTTCTTCATTGCTGGGAAAGTATCAGACTTGTTGGGAAGGTCCTCACTGCAAACATAAAAAAAGAAGTAGTGTCTGGCCCAATCACGAGAGATGGGCACTTCTACTTGCGCAAAAGACAAAGCCGCCCCTAAAAGAGGCATCGGACAACATTTTGAAATTTTGTTTGTTGATGATTTTCACTTCCTATGTTAGAAAATAACAGTCAATTACCAGATATCAGGAAAATTTTGATCAAAACCTTCAAAAAAGTCAAAAATTTGAATTTTATTTTGTTTGTTGATTTTGTGTATGAGGCTATTCTCTAAACGTATTTATTGATGCTATACAATGACAAAGAGCCAAAGATTTGTTTGTAAAACATTCCTTTTACATCATAGATTGCAGATGAATCAAAAGAAATTTTGAATTTTCATTAGAGCTCCTGAAAAGGCCAATTCTAAAAATTCAACTATAGAGGGCAGTATTTAATATTGTCGACAAGGATAATTAAAAATAATAGAATATCTAAGTATTTTGATATATAGGGTTTGAATTTGACAATGAAACTTTGCATACTGTCATTATTACAGCTAATACTTCAAATGATGCAAAAATCTCAAAATATTTTGGGAAAAGTGGGGGGGGGGATGATGCTGAACTTGTCCAATACCCTTACTCTGAAGGTTTCCTGTTCTAATCTATATGAAACAACCAATGAGAAAACACAATGATCAAATTTGATATTTAGGCTGGACAAAGGATTATGCATTTGGAAGAAAAGCAATCGGAAAAGCACCTTTTTATCCTGTTTTCAAGGATTTATTCTAGAAGAAAAATAAGACTTGATGTTAGAGGTTTATTATAGACTCCTCTTACTGAATTAAATATCTATAAATCTTCCTCTTGCACAAAAATACATTAGTCTTAGTAAATCATAGAAATGAGTTAAATGAACTTGTGAAATCTTTTATATTTTACTGATTTCCTCGATTTTTTGAATAAGAATCGAGACAAAATTTTACATTTATTTAAGTTTTAGCCCATTTGTAACTATTTCAGTGTTTTCCTTGTTTTTAAAAATTGGCCACTCACACCCCTGGTTATGTTAATGGTGACTTATGGTGGTTTACCATAGTTGGATGCGGGTTTGGGACGACACAGGTCCCTGTTTGAATCTGAGGTGAAAAATTATATTTTCCCCACTTTTTCCAAGGAGGTATACAATCACACTAAAAAGACTAATTTTGTTAGGATTAAGAAACAGTTCAAAACATAAAATCAGTGTTAATAAATATATAGCATTGACTGATAGAAAAAATGTATGAAAAACAAGTCAAAATAGAAAGCCTAAATCTTGTATTCTTTTGCTATAGTGTATTAACCATTACTATAATTTTCAGATTCAACGTGGGTTTTTGTTACAATTTTTTTTTAAATAATTTATTTTGAAATATTTTATCTCATAAGTGATTTTATTTTGCAGAAAATTATATGTACCAAATGACATTCCGCTGAAAAATTTGGGGTGCCAGAAATCATCAGAAGATTATAAAGTTGGATTCAGGTTTTATTTTTGATGTCGTTTATAGCTTCAGAAAGAGGCAATGTTGCGTTCAGATTTTACTGCTGCAATAGAACGGATGATTGTCACGATGGGATGTCGCCAAAAAAGTTTGGAAAATTTTAACATGTCATGACATGGATTGTTTTGATTTTTATGCTAAATTTTGATAGAGTGAGATCCATGACTTGCAAAATAATTTTATCATGATCTTGTGATTATCAGCACAGAGATTCTGAATACAGCATGTATATTGTGAATGAAATCCCCCTTTGAGGGAATTGAACTGAACTGAACATAAGAAGTAATATTATTATATCAAAATAAGGTTAATACCATTCTACTACACTTACTTCATTTGGTATTTACCTAATATTTCTGGAGAAAACCTTATACGTCTTCAGTGTGTGTTAGCTGAATGATGATTTGTCGATTCTTTACAAGTGGACACACATGTATGTGCATGGCATCCTTTTGGGTGCTTCTATACTTTGATCAACACCAAATAGGCGGGCCTCTTCGGATAGTATAGTCGTCGAGAATTGTAGACTCTTTAAAGTGCAAAGATTCAGGCAATTATTTAACCAATACCTGCTGAAGACAGAACAGGGTTTTTCCAAAAAATATTATCGAAATACCAAATCAAGTGAGTGTCTTGGAATAGTATTAACGTAATTTTGATGTCTTAGACCAACATGTATTAATCTCTTTTCATTCTCAATATTACTGTAGATTATCTAGTTGTGGGGTTGTTTCTCATGATGGTCCTCTTCAACATTTTTCCAACTAAACAAATATGTTTTATTGCAGGAGTAAATGTTAATATAATGTTCTTTGAAGTTTCAGCACCATAAGATGTCAACAGACTAACTAAATGCATTTTATTACAGGACTTATGGAATTATTATAGGAGTGGACTTTAATAAAATGTTGTTTTATTCAAGTTGACAGGAATATATTGATTGTATTGAAATAAAGTAAGACATGGCATGTTTCACTGTAATTCACAGGCCAAAATCACTATCAAGATAATCTGCCTAATCAGAGACCTAACATGAGCAGTGAATCTCAAACCAGAATGGCAACACGGTCCATGAATAATGTGGCAACAAGTTGTTCTGTGACTGGACAGCAACCTAGTAATATGCCTCCACACCAAGGGCAGAGAATGCCTGTTACATGTCAAGGCCAAGGATTGACCCCTGTGGGACACCAGGGGCAGGGACCTAGAATGTCCAGTGTTGTATATCAGGGAAATGGACAAGGACCTAGAATGTCTAGCGTTGTGTATCAAGGAAATGGGCAAAGAATGCCTACAGTTCAACAAAGTCAAAGTTCAAGGATGCCTTCTTTACAAAATCCAAGGATACCTACACCTACACATATGCAACCTATCCAGAGTCAATCACCAGCTATGCACACAAATATGCCTGGACAAGTGAGCGGGCCGGCATCGCGAACCAGAAGTCGCTTGTCAGTTTCGGGAATGAGCGGTCTAAATCAAGGCAACCAGCAACAACAGCAGCAGTTGCGGAGTCAAGGTGCGAATAACAACCATTTAAATGCACCAGACCAGTTACAGCAATATTTCCCACAGCTAGGTGAGGACAAACTCAAAATGCAAATTAAATTGGGAGCTATGTGGTTTACTACTCAAACCGTACTGCAGGAGATATATTTACCTACCTTACCCTTGACCCTTTATGAATATTCACCTTGGGTTCACTAAATGTTTTCCATTTGCTAGTTATATATTTATGTATGCTTGACTTTTGCACTTTATATATTTATTTTTCATTTCACTTCTTTCTGTTTTTCTTGAAACAGGGAATGCTTATGCCTGCTTTTATTTCTCATTCACTTGGTTCTTTACTCTGAAGTTGTTCTTTTCTACGGAGAGCAGAAAGGGCTACATGATATTTAATCGCCAGGTTACAGCGCATGTGTACGGTTTTAGAAAAGTAATCATATTTCGTTTTGAAAAATAGGTACTGACCAAGCCGCGAGTTCACACATGAACATTTTGTCACAACTTTTTTATGCACTTGTGTCTTGCTTATAAACCGATTACAAGTGTGAACGCAATTAGAAAGTCTCTCGCTCGAGACTAAAAGTGATTGTAAGTCACATGTCTTGTGGATGTCTTGCTTATGAGCCACTAATGTTAACGGTCAATTTGTTTCCATGTGGGAATGCAGTTG
Source organism: Ophiothrix spiculata (assembly GCA_000969725.1). Taxonomy (NCBI): domain Eukaryota; kingdom Metazoa; phylum Echinodermata; class Ophiuroidea; order Amphilepidida; family Ophiotrichidae; genus Ophiothrix; species Ophiothrix spiculata. The sequence goes on from JXSR01S053258.1 coordinate 19,322, forward strand.
ATAAGTTGACCTGCTCTGAAGCCGCTCAAAACTCATGCGCAATAATTACAGTTTTTAAAGTGAATAAAGGTTTGTTACTCAACAGAAGCAGTTGATCAAGTTTGAGTAAAATAAAAGATCAAACTCTCCAAAAAAAGAACAACTTCTTTTTATATTGCTATGGCTGACCTAATGTAATTATTTAATTTTCTTTTGGTTTGTGTTTCTTAGTCAGGATTCCTTACTATATTTCTTTTGTAGAATTGATCATGAATTGTTGCTGAAAATATTTTGTTTTCTTAAATTGTAGATTTTTGCAAATTTGGGTGAAATTATACACCGCCAATACTTATAATACTAGAGTAAGCTTAACCTGACTAAACAGCAAACTAAGCTTAAACTTTAATGGCTTGCTTGAATGCTATCTGCAAAACAGCATGACTGCACTGCTGCATGTTTATATATTTTATATAAATGTAACATTGTTTTCCTCAAAGTCTCTGTCATTTTACGTTTTATTTGAACATGCTATTAACGATATATCGTTCTTTGTCGAATTTTTGAAAATAGTATTGACTAATCGGTTGAATGATTTATCTACAACACAGCTAACTATTCAGCTAACAGGCTAACTTGCCTAATAGCAACACGGATGCTACGCTGGGCTCTGACGTCTTATCCAAAATAAGACGCTCATCAATCTAAGCACTTGATTGGCCCGTATCGTGAAGGCATTTGTTTTCCGCGTCAAACACATAACATGTGTGACGCATTGGTGATTGCGCGAATTTCTTGTAATGCGTAGTTAAACGCGGTACGTCATGCAGAGATCACGCTTGTTAACATCACCATTTTGTCAACCTCTTCACCAAAGCCTTCCACTCACGAGTTATTGCTGTGTAGTTAGATAGGGCGAGTGATCTGGCAAGTTGTGTAATATAAGCGCCGATATCGAGGGTACCAGCGTACACTGATGCTGGTGACACTCGTTTTGGCTTCATAATATCTTTGGTTTGTTAGTTAAGAAGGAAAAACCTGACATTTGTCAATTGATTGTTCACCTATATCGATATCGGAAATTCTTAAATGTCGCACCCCTATCGAAACGCTTGTAAATTTACATGACAGAGACTTTGAAGAAATATTTTTCTAATGCTTGCTTCACTCAGCACTTGAGATTATAGATTATATGCATAAGCTAACAAGGATTTACTAATTAACTGCAAAACCATTTCACAATTATCTATCAAGCAGCTACACTTTAATTCTTAATAGCTCTAGATTTGTATTAATTCAAGCTTGCAGGAAAGAAGCTGGACTGCAGTGTCATATTATGCATGTGTAGTAGCACTCTTACTTCACAGCATGATTTGCATGGACATTTACATGTTTGAACAATTTTATCCAGGATTTTTGCATATATGTGACCCATCATATCGAAAGGTACCTTAAGGGTTGCTAAATCAAAATTGATTTTTGTGGTCACATCTGAAACTTGAGGTTTTAAGCTTTGAAATAACACGTTACTTTTGGTTATTGGATGTCGGTTGCAAAGTTACATCCAAATTGACAAAAGGCATCAGGCTGATTCGGAAAAGTATAGTTCCGAGAAAATCAAGTTCAAAGTTTTTGTACCGTACTAAATAAAACTTAAATGGAGAGAGGATTTATTTATCTTGGTTTTTAACACATTTTTCTTATGTTTTTGATGTTGGATTCTGATTAATATGATAGAATACACTTCAAAAGTAATGTTTCTGATGAAATTAGAAATTCGACCTTGGACATGATTTTTGACTATGCTCAGCTTTCAATTCGTAATTTACTATGCCGACCTTAACGTACATTCCGATATGATGGGATACATGTAGTTCAAATAAAGTTATGCAGTTTCACTGTTGGATGTGACATCACTGCAATATATGCATTTAATCATGTTTTTGACTAAACTAGATAACTTCTACAGTGATATCTCATTCAAGTTTGAAATAGCTGTAGATTATTAATCCCATTTTGATATCAAGAATGCCTTTTTTGTAGATATGACATAGAAGTAGTCCTTCATATTTGCATGATCATTTGAGGACATTGCCAGCAATAAGTTGAAATGTCATATTCCCGAATGTTCCACTAAAGCTGAACTGTTGTCATCCTTTAGTAAAAAAATAGGAATGGTTGGTTTCCTTGGACATGGCCAGAACATGTTGACAAAATGATCAGAAAGGGTGTCATTTTCACCACATTTTTTGCTTAGGGTAGCTATTTTTTTCTAATACCCCATGCATTCAGTTCATGTAGTATTTCATGAAGTTTCTACGCTATCAGCAATTTGACAAATCTGATGTTCATGTGCTATATCAATGCTTTTGTATATATAATACATGTAGGACCACAATTATTAGCTGTTTCTGTTCATCTTGGTTAAACAATTAAGTGTCCTCGTGCCTATTCAAGATATCTGCATTTAGAATGTGATATAGATATCCATGCTCATGGATGACAACATGTGAAATATATGCAAGAATGAGAATGTGTATCTACCATTCATGAATCTGCATTATTTATTCAGTGTCCAGTAGCCCTTTAAATGATTCTTTAGGTGACACTCTTTCAAGAGCCACCGACATTTGGAAGATTTTTTTGTATTCAAGAGAGACAGTGTTACATAATATAGTCATGTGAGTGAAGGAAAGTCGTATCTGCATGGCTGCATTATGTTATTTTTTATTCAGCAACTTATCATTTAGAATGCAAAAAATTCTTCATATTTTCTCTGCTATATGTCAGAGGCTCTTGAAATGTTCTTCAGGTGACGATGAACCATATCAAGAGCCACTGACCCAAGACTGGACATTATCCAATGTGAAATGCATTTAAAAAAAAAGAAAAGTGGCAGCTAATGCAGATACGACTTTCTTGCACTCGCATAAGGACATATGGCAGGTATTGTAGGTAGACTTTCTTGCTTTACCATGATGAAGTTGCCTCTGGGTTAGATTAAGGTTAGGGCAGATTTTCATCTTTTCCCGTATCGTGTGGACTCAAACTTATTGCTTTGATGAAATGGGTTTAATGTATATATTGTACAGTTAGTACCCTTTTGCCTTTCTGTTCTACTTTACCAGTCTACGATATTGAATAAAATTTCTTCTTGTTCAG
>JXSR01S053266.1:2116-13961 GCA_000969725.1 Ophiothrix spiculata
CCAATTGGAAATAAGGTTTCTTTCTTGACACCATAGAAACGATCGATCGAAGACGTTGGAAAATATTACTTTATGTAGACAGTTTTGCAAGACGAACAATTTGAGACCATTTTGAACATTTTTGACTCCCATAGGCCCAACATGTGACCCCTGTAATCACCGTTCATGCTTTCGGTTATATCTCAAAAACTCTTCATCAGATATGGGTCAAAGTATACTTTGTCTGCTTCCTTATGATGTAAGAATGGTTTAAAACAAAATTTGAACAACTTTGAAGCTTGCCCCCTGCAATGACTTTTACCCCCCTCCTGCAGGGTCCCATGCAGGTGACTGATTGTGTCCACCCTAGTGTTGTTACCTAAGGGCCAGAGAACCTAAATAGATAGGACACATTAAAATAATTTCTCGTTGCAGTTTTACCCCTAAAATGGGGTTTTGCTCCCTAGGTATAGATGAAGAAACGACGGTGATCAGTCAAGAAGGAACTGCTAGTTTGTCCGTTGTGGTACTCATACAAGTCCACTGAAATGATAGTCCTAAAATTCGAAGTCCTACTTTTCCATAGCTGACGATAGTAGTTCGGCGAACTTTAGTTCCTAGGTATTAACATCCGTCTTCCAGGTATGTCAGTTCCAGGGTGGACTTTGATTCCTTAGCCTTGTCCTATGGACAATCATTCCTTAGAAATTATTGTTTTACAGACAAAGAACCCTTTGATTTTTGAAGTCCGGGGATAAATACACCCGAGTTAAGCGTCCGGTGGATGCCCATTAGTGAGAGTCATTAGGCCTAATTCATAAAAGAAGCAATTGCTAGTAAGAAAAATACATTAAGAAAAAGCAATAGCTAGACTAGAAAACGATTTAGCTTGAACAACTACTTAAAAACATATTCATGACATTCAGCTTGGACTTATACCTTTTTCTTGAATCAACCCAGACAATCAAAAGCTACCACCCAAACAATAGCCAGGCTAGCTTTTGCTCGCATGAAGTTAGAAATTGCTTTTTCTACCGCGTGATAGTTTTCAGACACAAATGCTACAGCAAGTCATTCTGCATTTTCGGTATCAATTTGCCACAGTTTTTGAAAAATAGCTTTATTTGTATCATCTATAGTAACGCAGCTCTAGTATACTTCAAGTGTATTTTCTTACACAGCAATAATATAGCCGGAAAAATGAATGTATCGCATTGATATAGGCTCCTCATATAGGATCTTATTAAAATGTAAGTAATTAAATTGCAGGTAAAAAATAAATGTATTGCTACATGTTGAAAGCAAAAGGTGACCTTTTTGACTACAAAATAATGTAAGCATTACTAACCAGACGAGCAATTGCTTGAAAGGTATTAGTAAAAGCTTTTGCGGCCTTGAGAGAGCTTTTTCTTGCAAGTCAACTCTAGCCTTTAAGGATAAAAACTCAAGAAAAAGCTTTAGAAATAGCAATTGCTACTTTTACGAATTCTTACACCGAAATCATTAAAGTAGCAATTGCTAGTAAGAAAAAATGCATTTAAGCAATAACTAGACTAGAAAAAGATTTAGCTTTAGAAATAATACATATCCACGACCTTCAGCTTGGACTAATACCATTTTCATGCCTGGAATCAACCCTGACAAGCAAAAGCTACCATACAAAGAGTAGCCAGGCTAGCTTTTGCTTACATGAAGTTAGAAATTGCTTCTGTAAAGCGTGATAGTTTTCAGACACATATGCTACAGCAAGTCACTCTACATTTTCGGTATCAATTCGTCACAGTTGTCGAAAAATAGCATGATTTATAGCATATAGTTATACAGCTCTAGTATACTTCATTGTCATAGCTGGAAAAATGAATGTATCGTAGTGATCAGCTCCTCGTATATAGGTTCTTACCGATACAACATGTAAGTAGTTGATATAAGTTGTAAGCAAACGGTCACCTTTTTGAATACAAATGTAAGCATTACTAACCAGACGAGCAATTGCTTGAAAGGGATTAGAAATAGCTTTTGTGGCCTTGAGAGAGCTTTTTCTTGCAAGTCAATGCTAGCTTTTAAGAATAAAAATTCAATAAAAAGTTATAGTAGCAATTGCTACTTCTATGAATTCGGCCCATATTCCGAGGGACAATATTTCCCAATTAATGGACTGGAAGCATTTAAATTGATACGCCTGTAAATAAATAAATGCTTAAATAAATAAGTAAATAGAAGTTAAAATAAATGTTTAAACAAACAAAAAACAAAACAAAAATAAATAAACGAACAAATAAATAAATAAATAAATAAATAAATAAATAAATAAATAAATAAATAAATAAATAAATAAATAAATAAATAAATATATAAATAAATATATAAATAAATAAATAAATAAATAAATAAATAAATATATAAATAAATAAATAAATAAATAAATAAGTAAATAAATAAATGACATGTAAATATAAAAAAGTAAATAAGGTTTGAAGACATTCGCTCACCCAAGAGTCATTCGCTCGCCATATTCACTCTGGCTTAGTAGGTCAAATGAAGACGTAATGACACTTACAATGCTTAAATATTGCTTAAATCGATGTTGCCAACGATATAAATAATGCTTATATCAATTTAACCAATATTCAAGCATTGTAAGCAATATTTTCTCTCCATTTTAGAGAAAAAGTCAGAGCGAATAACGTGAGTAAATTTCTTTTGGGTGAGCGAATGTCTTAGGACGCCAAGCCTAAATTAAAAAAAAAAAAAAAAACCTGCGGAAACAAACTGTTGACGCCCAAGCATTTTGATTATAGTGCACGTATTACACACTTGACATGGAAAATAGACACAAACAAAAAAATATCATAATACATGTAATATCTTACATGGGATTCGAACCTGGGTCACTAGATTCACAGTCCAGATGCTTTCTACTGCATCATCGAAGCGGTTACAAATCGTCGGCAGGTTTTGCCTATCCATAAGGCTCTTTACCGATGAAAAACATAGTGTAACTGGACCATTGATCCAGGGAACGATTTTTACTGTTACTGCCCCCTGAAATTTCGCTTTACATATACCATAACAGAATAAGGCGTGAAACTAATGTTGCGTGAGAGTTGTTAGCCTATACTTTACTGTACAACCATGGCAGCAAATTCAGGGAACTATGACAACTATTACAACGGGTTAAAACAGCTATCATTTTTAAAACAAACGGGCCAAGCTAGGATTGTAATGGGTTACAAATGCAAAAAAAAAATCAAGAACGAACAAAACGAAACACAGATTATGTTAAATATGTCTATTTGTAACTAAGTTTAATAAATCGCCTTGAATATCTGATGCTTTCGTCTTGTCAAGTTATTTTTTTATTTCACAATGAATGTATATATTAAGCAATGTTGTCACTGGAAGCGTGCGTTAATTAAGACTGTATATCTAATAATAGTACACTCTTAAAAAGAAAGTATCAAATATGAGACAAAAAGGATCAATTTTGATCCTTTTTAGGTATCAAATATGAGCTTATCCTTTAAGGATCAAAGTGATCCCAAAAAAAGGATCAAAAATTTTGATCCGAAAAAGGATCAAATATTTCTTATAAAAAAGACCTGCAAAAAACATCACACTGAAGTGACGCTAGCAGGGTTTGAACCCACGCCGCACTCATACCTGCTGGTAATTACGAGACCTATGCTCTAACCACTCGACCACGCCGGACTGTGTGATGATATCAACGTATTTATATATGTTACACCATTGTATATATTCCCCGCTGTGTAGTGGATATTGGGTTGTACTCAAATATGAAACAAAAGATACATTGGATCCAAACGCGGTATCAAATATGAGCTCATCCTTTCCGTATCAAAGTAAACCAGAAATACGGATCAAAACTTTGATATTGTAATCAAAAAGGATAAAAATAAAATGATCCTAAAAAAGGATCAAAAACGATCCTTGTGAATTTGATCCATTTGTATATATTGATCCGCAAAAGGATCAAAAGTGATCCTTAAAGGATCAAAATAAAATGATCCCGAAAACTACTCGTATATTTGATCCCGGCCTTCTAAGAGTGTAGGCTCATTCCAGTGAAAACTAAACCTTTCTTGATTTCAAGCAAAAAAATCAGCTTCTTTATTTGACCACATAAAAATGTTTTTCAGTCATACATTTGTTACTTGGTACGTGAGAAGTATTTTCCAATCAGAAATTGTAAAGTTTGTCTATCCGTGCATGAATGAGCACATGTTTTGTTTCAAAAATGTCACAAACGTTACCAAAAAGTTACACCAAAATGTCACAAACGTTACCAAACGTTACAACACAAAACAATGCATTAAAATAAATCCTGGCGATATAATTTTCTGTAATTTTTATGAAATATTTATAAATATGTTACCCATAATCGGTGTAAAGTGCAATACAAAAATCGTTGACACTTCAGAGAATTTGTACTTTGAAGTCATTTGCAGCAAAAACCATTTCCGTGCGAGGTCACAAACGTAACCGAACGTTACATAAACTTTACTCAGGATTTTGGCAATTGATTTAATTTTCAAACATCTACATGTCTTGACCCCACCAGTGAGCACCATTATCAACCACAAACTCGTTGATATAATGTTTATGCTAGGTTCTGTGGCCATTTAAAAGTGAAATTTTCAATTTTTCGGTCACAAACGTTACTTTGGAATCAACCAGTATAAACATTAATACAAGGTGTATCAAAATGATTAGTACTAAGGATTTAATAAATCTTTCAAAACATTTCCCGTACCTTTTTGAAATTCAGAGTTATGTTAATTGATAGTACATTTCTTTGTCTTTCATTTGCAAAAAGAATGAGAGCATTTTGTCATTTCGTTTCCAAGTACGGTAGGATTATGTAAATGCACCAGTTTTGAAAACTCGCCACGGATTTTATTTGTTGTCTTTCCATTTCAATGAAGACAGAAATATATAACTCCGTCTGCAAGTCATATTTGACTTCTCATGGCATGAAGAAACAATTTAATGATTACACAACAAATACTTGCCATTGATTAAACAGAAAAATGTCTTTTAGATGAAAATTACACCTGTCTTAATATAAATAAGATGCCTCTTTCACAAAATAAGTCAGTTTCAGTTCATGTTAGTAAATGATTTGCAGAAATGCTTAATCTTTAAAAAAAAATATGCATTGGTATTTGTTTGCGATCCTCCTGTGTGATACTTATTGCATGCTTCAGATTTTCTATTAATCTGTCATTTAACGATAACTTTCTGACATAGAAAATTGGCAATATTTCATGTACTTAGAAAGAACTTGATTTATTTTGAAAATTGCCTAGCAAAAATACAATACACAACATTAACGCTGTCTGTTTCCTGATTATTTATGGCTTTGATGCTGTTTAAGAAATAATTTTACCCCAAATATTGGGCTCTTCCACACGACTGACCACATGATTTAAAACACTTATAATTTGGATGTCGCGCTTTGGCATAATTGCCCGTAGCGAATTTGTAAAAAGACATAACTTCTTAAAAGTGCTGTAAAATCCGATTGCGTGCATCAATTTCCAACATTCTTTTTTATATGGAACGTATTGAATTGGTCTTTTTATAACAGTGAATGAAATAATACTAACATTTCTAGATTTTGTGTAAAAATCACAAAGTTGAGTACTAATCATTTGGATACACACTGTATGAGTAAACTACATAGTGACATATCATATAGACTTCAACGCATTAGAAACATACCGAATTTCCAAGTTCACTTTCATTGTATTTTAGTCAACCGTATCATGTTGTTATTTTAGTATTTTACTGCACAATTTGGAATTCTAATTCACTGACCTTTTAAATTTACCTAGTTATTTCCTGTTATGAAAATGGTTGACTGTTAAAATGGAGATTTTTGTCGGAAATGTATGTTGCTTTTGTTCGAAACATACCATTTTATTTTCATTCTTATACGCATCGGTGGTTCATCAAATTTATGGTAAGTTTAAACTCCGGCAAAATACAAACATGTGGGTTTATGTAAGATATTTACTGACGTTTCTGTTGTATATTTAAATGTAGACACCTTTTGCATATGTAGCTATCCTATTTATTTAAATAAAAGTATTGAATACCTGAGAGTTCGATAGTAGACAAAGTGTATCATAATAATAAATTTGTAACATGAAAAATAACACACAATTAAAACAGTACATCATAACATCATGTTGATTTTCAATAGGATTACTGACGTGATGGTTAGAGATTAAGGGGATTGGCCATCATCCCGATTCTGATTATTCTAGATGGTAGATGAACGACACTGATAATGACATGAGCTCTATTTGAGGTAAAAAGCTCAAAATAAAAGAGAAACATGACTAATAATAATTGCCCACGAGTAATATTTTAATGAATCTATCGGCAAGGAGTATAAAAGTTGGGGAAATGACACAAATGTTACTTCGAGCAAAACAGTGTTGAATAAACTCATTAAAAAAAAAAGAATCGGGTTGATTTCTAGTTTAAAATGTGTTTTACTATTTGCTTTTAAATATGTTTGCACTATTCAGTAGACACAAGTTAATTATTCTTCTGAACAATCATGGGCATTCCTTTTATGCACTTATCACTTGTAACTCCGGCCCCCGGGTACCCGGGCACTAGCGGGGAACTCGTCATGCTTGCGCGGGGAAGTTGTGCATGATGATGTCCCCGCCAGGCGGGGAACTCGTGCGGGGATGCGGCGGTGACTCGATGGTGACCATTTAGGTGGGGAATTTGACCGGGACTTAAATCTATGGAATTTGAGCCCTTTCCTCGTGGTATGGGGCCGGGACTTCGTCGGTGACTCGGTTTTGAGGATGCCCCGCCCTACGGGGAAGTTGGCGGAGTGTTCGGCAGGGACTCGTCAAATTTTGATGAACGAGTTCGGGCGCATTCTCCGCTAGTGCCCGGGTACCCGGGGGCCGGAGTTACAAGTGATAAGTGCATTAATTATCGGATAATTTATATATAAGAATTTCGGGTACAGATTGCATTTTATTTTAAGATCAAACATTCTCAAAGAATCCCATAACATCCAGATAATTAAAGACTGCAAGAATTAATAATGCAATCAGAATGATTTTCTTGTTCGTTTTAAAAATATATCAACTTCATTATTTCCTAGAAATTAAACTAAAACCTCCTTTTCAAACAGTGTTGTTGACATCCTCGGGTACAAATAATGGGTGTTTCGCTAGTGAGAGTGACAAAGCTTGACCTTTCGCATTTCCTCCGAGTTTATCATGTGATACTGGCTAGACCAATTCCAAATCCCTACAGGTCTTGATTTTTCTACTTTCAATTTGATGTGATTTTCTAATGTTTAAAGGTATTATTCAAAAACCTCGTTTGCTTGTGTTATTTCTGATCCTCGTGCAATTTAATGGATGTTTCTTCAGTCTTAGAACACTTATTTTTTTTTTAACATTTAAATTTTTCTTGTATTGCCGACTTAGTTACCTTGTTTCCTCCATTGTTCTTTTTATCCTGAAACTTGTATTTCATCATAACTACCTCGTTTACCAATTTCTGCCTTTAATGCCAATATACAACCACATACATGTTTGTCTTGTCTAGTCTCAAGTCTTCACCGCATGTCCTTTGTCTCTTGTTGGTCTGTGTCTCGCACTAATCTTTTTCTTCTCTCCTTCTTCCTTTAAATTTACACTATTTATTGGGGTGCCTAAATACGTTTACTCGAGCTTTTGCTCTTTATTGGCCATCCCTCCAATTACATTTATCTTTCTTTGTTAAAACATGTATTTGTATTTAAGCTGTGTAAATTATTTTTGATATTGCTTTGATTTGTACTTGGAAAAATAAAACTGAAACTGAAACGTATTAGTCAAGATGGAAACTAAACTTCCCCTTAAAAATAAAAATAGGTGACAGTGTTCTCAAACACGGTCAATAACAAAAACAGATTGTGTCTTTGATATTTGCGGCTGGTTAGGGAATTTACAAAATCCCCTGACAACATGAAGAACCCATATTAGTTACGTCATTAACGGAGTGCTTGATACAATCAATTCTCATTTTCAACTTCTTCGGCCAGAGAGCAACGCGAGAAAACATTTTCGTTGAAAAATAACTGCTGATACCTGGTAAGAATTTGAGGATCAAAGATACCGGCATTATTTATCGGGTATGGAATAGTACCACACATATCCACAAATTGATTTTGATCTGATTTAAAAATATTTTTTAATCGTAATTCTGGACTTAGATCCGAAAAGGGTGAGTTCATATTTGATACTGTTATCGGATCAAAAGTAACCCTTTTTGTCTCATATTTGATCCTGGCTTTCAAAGAGTGATAGCTGAGAATGTACACATACGATAATAACCATCGTATGTAAGTGAAATTGTATCACCTGATTTGCCAACTGCCTTCTGTGGTTGACTGGTTAGAGGCTTTTTTTAGAGCAATGATCTCGTGTAATAATTAATGTAAGGCGGTGTTTGTTCGGACTCGACAGGGGTCACTTCAAAAGATATCTTGTAAGGCAAAAAAAAAAAAATTGTTTCCTGTCGGTGGTCAAAAAACCTAAATGCGAAATGCTGTTATTTATTTTATTTTGCTTTCTTTTTTTTCTATTGTTCAAGAGGTGCTAAGGCAAATTTTGATCGAAAATCCGCATAGGTGATGATTTTTTCAGTAAGAAACCTGTCCAGTTTCAAGTTTTTGTTGAATAGAAAACACTTCTTTAGTAAAAATTTTGCAATTTTCCCCGTTCTTTTTTTTTTTTATATCAAATTGGCTATTTGATTTGCGTTTTCTAAGATATCGAATAAAAAATTAAAATGCACAAATAATGACGCCAAAACGAAAATCGCGTGGCGCACGGGAAACAAACTTGTTTTTTGTTTTTACTTATAGCAACGAAAATTGTACGCAATGCCTTGTTGCATTTTCATTTGTCCCCGGAGTACAGCAGACATGAAAAGTGATGTTGATACCTGTATGTTTTGTTCTTAATATATTAAATTATAAGAGTCATTGAAAAGGGTGTCTGAAAATATTGTCATTGAAAATCTTGAAGAAATGGAGGGGGGGGGGCTATGTTTTACCTTAATTTTGTCATTGATTTTGCAAAACAAATGGTAAAATTAATATAAAAAAATCATTGAAAAGGTGGGTTTTGAAAAAAAAAATCAACTCCCATGGTTACCACTTTCTAACTTTAGTTGGAGGACACATGTTGCCACACACTTCACTACTAGCTCTTAAAATTGTTTCAAAATCTATGCTTTAGGAGGTGGTGTTTTACATTTAATATTTCGCAATATGATATTACCTGGGAATGTTTATCTAATAAATCAAAAGTATTTTTAAAAGCAGATCTATTTCTTTAAAAAAAAAAAAAGGATTTGACACACTTCAGTTCTGGTGAGTTATTTGACCTACTGTTTTTCTATTCACATGGAGGAATGATATTTAGCCTTGACCAATCACAGCCACTGTATCAATACACAGTTTATATGCAAGGACATAACAAAATAGTCATTCCAAAAATTTATCAGATATTAAGTTCTTAATAAGATCAGTGTTTTGATCAACAACACATGATGGCCATATGATTTTCAGTGTTAACTATCTACACAAAGCAGTCTCTTAACAGCTTTCAAGGTCCAATGTATCTCTAAGGTCTTGTGTACATACAGAAAGAGATTTGTTGTTGAAGAGGCAATTAGTCAAATCAAAGACAGACCCACTGCGCGAAAAAAAAGTTCCATTTTCTGTGGAGTGCGCCACTTACTTATAAATCTTTTTGTCTACCAATTTAAACGTATATGAAAAGATAAAAATGATCCTCATGCTGATGTAGTGATGATGGACACAAGTAATAACAAAAGGCAAACAGTGTTTAGTTGATTAGAATGTCGAAACCATGATTCAAGTGTCTATTATAAATTACAATTTTACTCAAACTATTCAATCAGGTTTGTAAACAAAACTGCATTTCAGAATAATATAAAGAATTAACTCTTACCTTGGGAGGGTCATAACTTTTAAAGATTAAAATGAAACCAAAAAAAATTGAAATATAATTTACATGTCATAGACTATTTTGTGTATACAAATTGATCACATTCGGATTTCCATTTCACACCAAACAAGATTACCAAATCTGACAAAAACAACATACGTTTCTAGATATACGTTTCTAGATATTTTCATCATAAATTAACCTTTAAAAGTGGTAAAATATTTTTATTCCAAATTCATGAGCAACCGTGTATCTGTCTATAGTTATCCTTAAGTATTCTAATTGTCAAAAAATTTCAGACTCGGAGGAAGAAACATCTCCCATCAGACTCCTCATGTTTTTAGCAAATTAATTTATACTCCCTTCAAAGCGCATGCGCTTCAAATTGTATAGTTCGTATATATACATATGAGTACACTATAGCATACTTCAATAGAATTTCAAGTTCACGTTCTTTGTAGCTTAGTCATCCATATCATTTCAGTTGAAAACAATTCACCACACAATATCGAGTTGTCATACTTAAATCACTGACCTTAAATTTACTCACTTATTTCCTTTTATCAATATGAGTGACTGCTAAAATGGCGACTTTTGTCAGCTATGCATGTTTTTTTGGTTCAAAACAGGGCATTATATTCTTATTCTTATGCTCAACGGTAGTACATCAGATATATGGTAAGTCTAATATTAGAGCAAGATAGCTAATTTGTGTGTGATTTTATTAACGTTTCTTTTTTATGTGTATAAAGTTGCCTACGATTGCATATGTAGACATTTTAAACATGTTTTTAGCTATTAGATTTTTGTACTGGTATTAAATGCCTGAGAGTGCATGACTACAAAATGTAACAGGATTTATTTTGAATCATGAAAGTAAGTTAGCTTGCAATTAAAATAGCTGAATTTCTTTTTAGTATTTTACACTTACTGCGTTCAAAACGCAACGATGGTTTCTATTAAGTCATATGACTAGTCTGTTGTTGTTGCCATTTTTTAAAACTTTTAGTACGGATTTTAAATGTCATATTTACTTCAAACAATGTTTTAAAGAAATATATAGGCGATGGCAGCTCCGAACAAAGTGGTGTTATATTTTTATCAAGTAATGAATGGAATTGTCTGCTGTTATATCGAATGTGTGCCTGTCTATATTTTAGATGATTTAATTTGATATTAAAGAAGTTATATCGCAAAAGGGAATTTTGAAAACATTAAAAACACCAAAACAAATCTATTGTTACAGGTATGACTTTTTTCGAGGTAATCAATAAAACCATACGCGTGAAAAAGTCAATTAATGGAGATGCCAAGTCTATTGGTTACTGAACACTAAGTGTGAACATTTTCATAATGGTAACAAAATAAATGATTATAGGTCTACTCAAAAGGGTTACTGAATTGAAAAAAGGTTGTATTCAAGATTTTCCTTTTTTTAAATTTCTAATTTCATTTTTCAAATTTTCAAAACCGCACTTTAGTGCATTTGAGTATGAGTTTAGTTTTCAAACATTTGGCCATGCACAGTCATCAAAGTTTGAACGTTTAAGCAGAAAAGATCTGATACGATCTTCTTTAGTATGAATATTTAATTCGATTTTACTGTTTTTAAAGATCCAAAAACAAGTTTATTCTTTAATCTGTTTATAGTTGGCATTTTAGTCCAATAAACTTATGGTGAACCTGGAACAATTTGCAACAGAAGGTTTTTTTGTTTTAACTTGTTTGTATGACCCCACTGAACATTATATCCAAAATTCGACAAAATCTGACACCGGGAAGAAGGCTAATTAGCATAAATCCAAAATGGCCGCCAAAATTCCCACCAAAATACTACATTTTCA
>JXSR01S053279.1:35517-47544 GCA_000969725.1 Ophiothrix spiculata
GTGTTTCGACACTTACGTTGAATACTTTGCTTATAAGGTCAACAATAGTATCATCACAGCTGTATATATTATTTATGTTGGAGAGCATACGCACATTTCGAAGGTTTAAGCCACAAGACCGTAAGGCAACGATCCCTTGAACAGAAGGTTTCAAGACCTAATGAGCTTTCAAAATACTCTCGATTCATTTCTGCGTTTGTGACTTCCAGGTTCATCACGATTCCTCATCAACCATTAAAAAGAGTAAAAATCAAACTCAAAATGGAGTGATTTTAATTCGATTAGATTAAATGTTACTTTATTTTGCGTCTGATTTTACTCTTGTTGAAGGGTAATCACTTTTTTTTTTTATATCAATATGCGGATCTTTTGTTTGTGGGACACACTAATACGAATTTGCGCAAAATTATCAATAAATTATGGAAGTAAAGCGAGGAGAAAATACTGTTAACTTCAGCAGTCTGTAGTAACCATCGATTTAGTCAGCGAGTAACAAGTAACACACGAGTATTAGCGGGAAAATTAAATGGTAATTCGCAGCATATTGCTGTTTGCCGTTATCCTCATCCGTCATATGTGAGCCTTCTTTTATAATAAAGATAATTCCACGGGCTTTTCAATGTACATGCCTTAAAAGATAACGTTTAAGTGATTTGTAATTGTCAAATTTTCACGTAATAATTGTAAGTTTGTTTTTCTCCTCAGATTTTCTTATACTGAGTCTATAGTAAATACTTTTCCAAATAAAACCTTAAACCCTCTTCAAATTCAGAGTTGTAACAAATGAGAAATATAAGAATGTAGAGCAGGTTCGTTTTATTTGTCGTCAATATAATAAATCGCAAAATGTCAAGAAGTTATCATCATTTAGTGTAAATGGTTTAACAGGAAACTGGGTTACGATGATTATGTTTTTTTTTCAATTTACAGATCAAATGATCTATACCTCACATTCTGATTAAACTTTTAATTACACAACTTAAAAATGAGACGTTGCAACAATTAATATATCGGATGTCGGCAGTTTGTTCTTTATATGCTTTTACTCTGAATTAGATTAACAGTTGAAAGATTTGGGCATGACTGTTTCTTTATCAAATATAAACCCAAATTAATTCATATGACAGTAATATATAGAATACCTGACAAAAGTAAAAGTTGGTTATCAATTAATTATGTATCAGACAAAAAAAATCAGCGACATGTTAAAGTTGATAATGCTCTATTCAACAAAGTTGTTATTGGCTCATTCCAAAGTAACGTTTGTGACCGAAAAATTGATAAATTTCACTTTTAAATGGCCACAGAAAAACATTATTTTAACAAGTTTGTTGTTGGTAATGGTGCTCAATGGTGGGGTAAAGACATGTAGATGTTTTAAAATTAAATCAATTTTCAAAATCCTGAGTACAGTCCATGTAACGTTCGGTAACGTTTGTGACCGCGCACGGAAATGGTTTTTTGCTCCTAATCACTTCAAAGTGCAATTTCTCTAAAGTGTCAACGATTTTTTTATTGCGCCGTACACCGATTATGGGAAACATATTTACAAATATTTCATAAAAAATACAGAACATAATATCGCCAGGAATTTTTTTAATGCATTGTTTTGTGTTGTAACGTTTGGTAACGTTTGTGACATTTGGGTGTAACGTTTTGGTAACGTTTGTGACATTTTTGAAACAAAACATGTGCTCATTCATACACGGATAGACAAACTTTACAATTTCTGATTGGAAAATACTTCTCACGTACCAAGTAACAAATGTATGACCGAAAAACATGTTTATGTGGTCGAATAAAAAAGCTGAATTTTTGCTTGAAATCAAAAAAGGTTTAGTTTCCACTGGAATGAGCCTATTATCAACTAATAGAAAATACATGATGGAATACATCTGATATCAAAATAAGCTGGAAAGCATTTGGCAACAAAGGTCTTAAATGTATCACTTTAAAACAATACGTATCAAAGTAGTTGTAAAATCAATTAAGAGCGTTTTACGTGTCTATTTTATCCATAATCATTCATATCACATGGTTATTTCGGTCTCGCACAACACTTCTGTTTTCAATTATAAAAGTATATTCACAACAAAAAGGATAGCTGTAATAAAAAATAAATTGTATAATTCTAGCTGCGGGATTTAACAAAGCATAGTTTTTCAGATTAAAAGCAACCAGAAATCAGAAATACACGTACTCTAAATTTCACATTTCATATTTGATGTCATCTTATACCTTAAATCATTATGAACAATTTTAAAACACTTTCATTGTTATTATTTATAAAAATGTGTGTAAATGTTTGGTATTTTCTAGGTCAACTTTAAAAATTAATAGTTTTATGTGAAACTGAATTATTTGTTTTTGTTGATTAATTTAATATTTAATTAAAAGAAAAGTATTTATTGAGATCTTTGATTGCCACGGAAAGGGACTTTTTCTGAGTGAATTTCATTTTGCAATTATTTTATGGTGATTTCCAATTCTATAGATAGACAATTGTTTACATAAACCAATCAGATGCTAGATGTTGGAATTTCCATTATTAGATCATTAATCAGATCATCTTTAGGACTGGCACTTTGGGAATTCCAATTGCTATATTAGGTGTTTGTATTTATCTTGTATTGTAAATAAACAATAAAAAATAAAGAATGAAACACATTACAATATCGACATAGCTATTAAGTTTCAACTTTGTTTGAAAAAAAAAGCTCCTGCTTGATGAAACGTAATAAAGCCCTTTCGCCAAATATATATTAAAAGTAGGAAGAACTGCCTACGTGCCTTCTTTCTATAACAATATTCATTTGATCATTTCAGTCTCTAACAACGCTTTTGGTTTCAGCTATATATGTACAATATGTGACTGTTCATCTCAAACGAGCCGTAAATGCAGCAAACTTCATTTTGCGCCACAGGGGAAAATACATGTCAAGGTTGTCATTTGCCGAAATTATTATTTTTTTAGATTCACAATCCTTGTGCTTACTTCAAAACTCCAGCAGAGTTTTATTTCAAGTAAATGATCGGAAATATAAAATACAACTGTATATTTTGAGGACAAACAGCAGAAAGTATATGGTTTACTAACCTTTGATCGCGTTTATCTCGGTTACACAGTTTATTCCCTGGCAACCATTGACAGAC
The DNA here is from genome assembly GCA_000969725.1 of Ophiothrix spiculata. Classification (NCBI taxonomy): domain Eukaryota; kingdom Metazoa; phylum Echinodermata; class Ophiuroidea; order Amphilepidida; family Ophiotrichidae; genus Ophiothrix; species Ophiothrix spiculata. The sequence goes on from JXSR01S053279.1 coordinate 38,671, forward strand.
GGTTACTTAAATTCTGGAATCGAGTTAAGTACATTGAGGTGTTATTTTAATCCTTATTATAACATAGTCTTTGGAAATTCATGTATTGAAAAAAATGACAAGAGGCTGCATTTAAGGTACATATTTTATTTTAGGTCCGGCATCTTCAACAAGCAATCAGAAATCAGAAACACTTTGAATGTTATATTTGATGTCATAGTAGGTATATCTTTAATCATTACGAACACCTTTTAAACAATTTATTTGTATCATGATTATCGGATGGGAAATATGAGACTTCTGAGCAACAATTGATCATTCTCAAAATCATTTTACTGTATATAACATTCACATTTGTGTGTATCTATTCAAACTATCAAAATTGTGACTTAAAGACCCGTGCTAGTTGACCAGGCCAACTTGCTGGCATTGCCTCAACATATGGAAACTAAATAAGTACTTGCAAACTTATGAAGCCCAAAGTGGCCATAAATTTTTGACCCTGTCACCTTTATTCTCCATTTCTGTTTGTCTGTAAAAGTGTATGTGAGTTCATGGAAACCCCTGATCCTTGTAAAATGTCAACAGTAAATTCCTTCCAATTTGTATAATTGGTTACTGCCAAACATATATCTCCCTGGAGTCTGTGGCCAACTCGGCCCTTTAAGAGAATAACTTAAAATCAGCCGTGATTACAAGAGCAAGGTGAGAATCAAATCCGGGGGACTCGTACGTTTTAGTCAAGTACACATAGTATAAGTGTCGCCAACCACTTTCAAAAGAGGAGTCTCATTGTATAAATTGACATTGACATAGTAAAACACAGCACAGAGTTTTTTATTTTGAATATTTTTTTTTGTTAACACAAGTCATTAAATGTATTAAAGGAACTAGTCGAGATACTACTTCATATTAAAAACATATGGAAATACTCTAAAAAAATAGCTTAAAAGTGTAGTAAAATGCAAAAAAAGGACACAGAAATGGGTCAAATTGAGAGATAATTAATTTCCAATATAAACTTCTATGATGGTGGTTGTCTAAATTTTTACCTTAGATGGATTTTCTACTTAAAAGATCAAACAAAGCTCCTGGAGATATTTTAATACAGGGTGGGCCAATACAATGACAATATACCATAGTTTATGAATATATAACAATTATTATTCTCGAATTATTTTCCAATTTTAAGTTACGTGACATTGAACTTCAATAACGCTTTTATTGGTCCATCCTGTACATATCACACAATTTCATCAAAAATAATTTGTTTACCCATCACAAGTGTATAAACAAGATCTTTCTAAAACTTGAAACTAGAAACACTGTCGAAGTTGGAACGGAATTGCAATTTTCTCAAAAATTGTTCAAAATCATGGAAAACTACTGGTATGTTACATTACTATAAACACGTTCTATCGATTCATGTAAAATATTTAGGTAAAAGATTAGTGAGAAAGATCTAGCCCAGTCCCTTTAAATTTTGATAAAAAGTCATTGGTGTCTTGGGTAACATGTGTGAGAACCAGTCCTAGAGCAAAGAGATTTTTTTAATTTATCAATCTAATGTGATGTCTCACCCCGAAAAGGGGGACTTTGCGACAGAACACTTTTCAAGAAAATATATCATCTAAATATAATTGGAGATTTTTATATATTGTATTGCGAGTAAAAGCTGAAATTAATTGTCAAATATTGGTGTATGATTACTTATAATTGTATCGAGCATCAAAGTATCGAGTCGCAGAATTTAATCAAAGATTTGTACGGTTTCATACTTTCATTAAAAGAACATTTTTAATAAGTATGTCAATTTTAGATGTGAAATATTACAAGTTAAAAATTTTACTGATTGATGTCCCTTTTTAATCCAGTAATCTGATCTCCATATTCATCAGTCTTGCATCGCAATCTACCACGTTAAACTGAAAAAGAAAAATTATAATTAATATGTTATCGTGAAACATAGGGGTAAGTCCGTCGAGTACATTGGCTAACCGGAAATTCTCATTTGAGGGGGCAAGTAGGTGAAAGATAATTTTGCAAGAGGGACGAAAGAGATCTTGGCAGACACAAATGTACACTTAAAATTTTACCATGTAGCAAATCGCCAAATTGTTGTTTAAAATATTATATTTTCCTTATTTAGAAAAAAAAAACAATAACAGGGCATAATTTTAACAATATATCAACATTTTAATACATATTGTAATTTTGTACTTTTCTTGGTTTAATTTAGGGGGCGAGTGGTTGTTGGGTGCAACCAAGTTATTTGATATACATTTTTGTACTTAGCCGATAGTCGATAAACAATGTTTATCACCGATAAACATAGATCAACAGTGTTTATCGACTAGAAAACAGTGCTTTTCAAGAATTTCTATATCAGAACACTGTTTATAGAAAATTAAAAAAATCGGTCTATTACATCAATTAATTCTAAATTCACAAAGCCTATGGAGAAAAACAATGATTTTCACTCGATAAACAGTGCTTTTTTTGCACTGAAAAAATAGTTTATTGATGCCAAGTGTTTTCTGAGTAAAAACAAAGTCTTTCGTTAGAGATAGTGTTTTCTGTTTTCTTATAACCACTTTGTTCACTGACGAACATAGTTGATCGCGAAGTACAATGTATTTTACTCGAAAAAAATGTTTTCAACTCAAACATTGTTTAACGTTTTATTTTAGGGTAACGGACGGTGGCAAGTTGGCCTCTTTTTGTTCAAATGCCCTTGAATCGGACATGATAAGGTCTAGAAGATTTTACCATTATACAAGATAGATACACGGTTGCTCATATAGTTGGAATAAAATATGTAAATTACTTGATAAAATACCTGACAGTATATGACATCTTCAAAACCTTTCAAGATGTCTTAAGCCGCTGGGAACCATTCCACGTTCACTACAACCCTATTTTTGTAAATTGAGGGGCGTTGAAGGATCATTTGATAGATGACTGTCTTGTGACTTGTCAATGTAGTTATAGTTGTTTGGGCTGGTACAATGGCTTTAAACTTTACGCGACCTCATGGTCAAAGTTGTTATACGGATATTTTGCTCCAAAAGACAAATAGTTTTGAAGTTCAAAATGCTTAGCTGTAAACATGCAATATAGGCCACATATACTATCAGTCTTGTGAAAAGACTTCTTGTTCTTGTTATGCGCATTTATTTACTTGTTTAGAATTAAATAATAACTTGAACTATCACTTATACTTGATTATCTTAGCTCAAATATCATCTATTCATCAATCAAAATAACAAATCAAGATATCGAGAATATTAATAATGTGGGGTGCTCAGAACTGAGAGGAAAGATTTTGAATTCTTCAAATTCTCAGCTTTATTATACTTTCCCTTTCGAAAGATCATTTTAAGCGACAATGTAAAGTGATTCAGAAAATAAAGAATTGACAAAAATCAAATGTAAAGTAGAACTATGCAACATTGAGCATGGTAACTAATTATTAATCTACAAACAGTAACGTCAGACGTGCATGACAAGAACAAGAAGGCGGCAATGATATTCCATCAAGGTACGGTATTGTATCTTTTGCACCGTTCTTGAAAAAAATAAACTGAGTTTTGCCATTGGATGGAAACATTTTGTCAAAAAGAGACAACCCTGCACCTCACTCTGTTATTCTCAAGTAATACACAATTTCTGATAGGACATTCAAAACAAGTTCTTGTTATAACGGTCAACAAAAATAACTGAATTACTGTAAAGTTTAATTGGCTGAAAGAATCTGATACGGACGCTGGATATCAAATAATGCACGAACTTAAATGACCATATCTATAGTATCATGATTACTTTTCGGTTCAATATACATTTCTTTTGACTGCTCCGTCTCAGCAATGTTTTCTGTGACAATAATTCAGCAGATTTGTTTAAATTCCTCAGAGATGTAAAAGGTATACAGTTCAAACAAAGGCTTTTGGCTTTAGTTGCTTTCTATGCAAGAAACTGATGTTATCTCAGTATTTTCTCAGTAGCAATAATATTGATATTTGTTGACCGTAAGTAGCAGCTCATATGTGATGGCTCACCCCGAAAGTGGGGACTTTGCAGATGATATCAATTTTGATTTTTTTATTTAATCTGTTGCAGCATTTTCTAAGATTTAAATTGACACGTTACTTGTTGAAATTGATCAAGGCGATCAAATTTTACAACAGAAAATCTGCTGGAAATTCTTATTTTTTCTCTATTTTTGCTGCCTATTTTCACCTGTTTCTTGAAAAGTGTTCTGTCGCAAAGTCCCCCTTTTCGGGGTGAGTCATCACATATAGCAGATTTGTTTTAAGTCAGTGCACCTTATTATAAGTTTCGGGTTGTTCCATAATAGGAGGAGGTTGAAAGAATCACATTCTTACAACCAATAAGGACGGAGAAAAAACATTATGGTTATCGAAACTATTTAGACGCTATAACTTTCACTTCGTTATTATTTGATGACTACTACTAACAATTTTCACTCTACCTTTGCATATCATATTTATAGCATAATTTTGCATCATTACATTACTTAAATAAACCGCGATTTGGATTTTGTAATATTTATACTTCCTTTGCATTTTACAGTTATATTTGGTGATGAAGAAATCATAAAAAAGGGTACACATAATAGATCAAATTGTTCGTTTGGCCCATTGAATCATATAACATCCTTAAGAAATCCTCTGAACCATATGCAGGCAGTACTCAGGTCCGAGAAAAGTGCCTTAATCCTATTCCTTTTAATGCATAGAGAATCGGCACAGACCGCCCGGCTCGACGATGCTCATGAATATTATTGAGTTTGAGCATCGATATATCATAAAAGGAGAGAGCATCATTAATCTAATCAGATTTCTCTTGTGTTAGTTGAATAGGAATGACACTTCAAATTCACGTTTGATGTATATACCAATTTTACAGGTCTTACAGGAAAGATATATTTTTCAAATTTCATGGATATGAGGTTTGATAGGTATGATATATTTTGCCAACCAATATATATTACGATCGGTAAAACAATTGGCAGGTAAGTAAATGTGACCTCATGATTTTAAATGCTTAAAATTGGCGATTTTGTTTAAAATGTACTAAAATGAAGATTTATTTTATTCATGAATACTTTAATGGTAAAACTCTAATATTTTCATCCATATCTCCATTTTTTTTATTTGCATTAACCCTCTTGTGATTATAAGGGTTCGAAGTCCAAACTATCCGACAGGTCACGTCAAGAAAAAAAATATCACGACCAAGGTTTTAAATATTGATCGCCATATTTATTATTCCTATTAAATTCCTTATTAAAAGCTCATTTGCATAGGACCTAAGTGCTGGCTGTAAAAGCTGTAAGCGGTAGATATACTTCGTCATTTTTGTAGTCATTTTCATTCAGGATTTTTCTCATGGTGATTGTTTTTTGAGAATAATGAAAACTGTTAATTCTAAATGAGAATTGTCTTCCTAAATTTTCACATTATGGAGAATGTAATAAATGGAGACCTAATTTTCACCCCATTGCATATTTTCAAGTGCTTACTGATGGGTAGTATAATGTTTGATATTGATTCTACGGGCTAGATCTATTCATGATAAGCTAATCTCTTCTTGCAATACTGATTATGATTTACACAATGGTGAAATTGTACATAGAAGAATGAAAGTTTACACCATTCCTAAAAAACAATCACCATGAGAAAAATTCTGAATGGAAATGTCTACAAACTACAAAAATGACGAAGTATATCTACCGCTATACGCTGTGGAAGTTGTGACGGCATAATTTATATAAATCACTCAACACGTATGCTCTGGTTCCAAACAAATGATCATGTCCAGAGTGGTTCAACTGATCACACGTATCAACACAAGAGTTGTGAATCTGTAAAAAATAAATATCGGTTAATTACGACATTGAATTTTCCCCTGTAACGCAAAATGAAGTTTGCTGCATGTACGGCTCTATTGAGATGTACGGTTACATATATTATGTTGTTAACGGACTTATTATTAGGTTGTCTCATGAATTCATTTGTTTAGTATCTATACGCATTATTACATTGTCCACTTTTCGTGAGGCTACTATTTAGCAATATCCTTTTTTTCTAGTTAACTAATTTGAGACAAAACTGAGATTATACAAAATTTATGTATGCTATTTACAATCGTGCTACAAAGTCAAAATGACAAGTAACACACAAAATATAATCAGAAAAATGTATGTGTTACTTGTCAAAATTACAAGTTACACATAACATCCATTTGAATATGTTTCTTGATATTTTGTCTAAATAATCTGTCAAAATATAATTGTCTTATAGTCTTAGGCAAATGTATTGTTTATATTTTTCTGAAAGCGAGTTTGGCCATTATTATAATATCATGAAAATATTTCTTTCCATCAGCTGCACACGTTATTTCAGACGACCATAGTTACAAAACATAAAATAAGATATGGCGAATGACAAATACCGGTATCGTGAGTATATCAGATGTTTTAGAAGGTGATTACAAGAGATTGATTATTTCTATATACAAGTTAAGGCCGAACCATAGTCGGCCTTCAAACTATTTTTTTCCTACCAAACGTTTACTCGTGACGGCACCAAATATTTGCCAACGAAAACATTTGGTCCAATGTATATGGCAATTCAATAACATGTACAATCTAGCGCGAAATTGTATTGGTCTCAACTCGGTGTTGAAGTTATTTTGTTTGGAGTCAATCGTCATTTTGACGTCACGACCAAATGTTTGGTAGCGAAAATATTGTTTGGAGGCCGACTATGGTTTGGGTCATACTCTGTCTTAATAATAATAATAATTTAAATTGTAAATATTAACTGAACAACTGTAACACAGTCAATTACCTTCGATCTTAAAGTGTTTCAACTACAATTGCTCATGTGACATTTAAGCTATTTTATCCTGTCAAAAATGTATGAATGCACCGTCAAAGAAGTGTGTGTAAAAGTATCTGACAAACAAATTCCATTGAAATCAAGATGTACATACGTATACCCGAGTTTGACATATGAGATCTCACAGTAATTGCGACAATAAATTGGCCGATAAAACAATACATTTTGTATATATTTACATGTACATCTCCATTTGTAATATAAAATTTCACATAAGTCAGTTTTAAATTGTTCCATTGTTCCTCTGACCGACGCTATATCCTCATTTTTGAAATTTAGTTATCGGAGTTACTTTGAATACGGCAAATAGATTTTACCACCGCTACATTTTTGTCTGTGAGACCAACGACACCGACGTAACTTTACACGAGCCCTTGTTGAGAATGTCTTTTTTGCAGAGAAATGTTTGTTTGAAAGCGAGTCTATATCGTGGATTTGTAGCATTGTAAATAAATGGGTTACTTACAGAATTGATTAGAAAAAGAACTCGTCCAATCCAATGAGCATAGTCAATAAATGTTTTGCTGAATGCAAAGAACCCAAATTCCTCTGCAATGTTTTCAATATTCATAAGGGAGAATGGAAATAAACAAATGAAGAAAAGAACTCCGTTGATTATCAGCATTTTTGCAACAGCATTGCGCGTTTGAATTGATCGTTGATTTTGAACGGAGTCTTCTGCAGATCCGATGGAAGAATGACTCAAGTGATATATAATCAAGCTGTACATAACGAAATTAACAATAATCGCAATAAGAAATTGAATGAGATCGGTGAGATACAACGCCTTTGCACACCAAGCACATGAAAATTCACAGTACACAAATTCTGCTGTAATGAGACTGACGTTGTTAGGAGACACCGCGCAAATTGTTGTCGATTTATAAGGTGAGGCAAAACTTGCGAAGAAAGTTGATACAAGCCAGACTATTATAATCATCTTCATCGCTCTATGTTTGTTGCTGACAATGCGATGCCAAAATGTGTGACAAATAGCAAGATAACGTTCAATTCCAACCAAAGTCACAGTCCACAAAGACGAATAGTAGCACAGATAGATGAGGAAATTCGGGAGTGAACAGCCCAACGATGTGTAGAAAGAAAATCTTAAATCAAAATGTGGAGATATTATATAGTCACCAATGTATTGTGCACAAGCTGCAACGAGAAGTGAACAATCTGCGATGGCTAAATTAACCAAGTAAATGTTAGTTATATTTCGCATGAATCTTACTCTATACACTACAAAAATGAAAGCTCCATTGCAGAAAATTCCAACAGCAGCAACAAATGGTACAAAAATTGTCACAAAAGCTCTGGATGAAAAGCTGTAACGATAAGAGGCAAGTTTGTCATCGGTAATATTGGCTATACAATTCGCCATTATTCAGGTATTTAGCGATATTGCTCCTGTGCAGTTTTTGGCGGGAACAAACTGGTCGTATGTCTGCTGTATCCGTTCTGTGATTTGGAAAGTGTTTGTCAGCTATTTAGCAAGTCTCGCTACGCATGCGTAAGTTAATGTGCTGTGATTGGATGAAAATGTTTGCATAACTTTCTTCTTGCATGCCAATAAGCATTTGATAAGCTGTCAGATATAACTCATGCAATATCACATTGGTCAAATCAGAGTCAAAAGACAAATGAACATTATTCAGGTATTTAGCGATATTGCTCCTGTGCAGTTTTTGGCGGGAACAAACTGGTCGTATGTCTGTTGTTCCTTAAATTCAACATTGGGGAGAATTTGTCATCGAGACTCAACAGTATTAATGACTAAGGTAGTGAATGTTTGTAGAAATATTGGTCTGCTCTATGTCACGGAAATATGTTTTCCGACTCTTAAAATTAAGAGCTTCAATACGATACGATGTGTATGATAAATGATTACGATTGATTGATGCGAGAACATAAAAGTTCTGTAAAACATGAAAACATGAAGGTTCACTAGAACGTTGACATGAAAATA
>JXSR01S053279.1:92449-107248 GCA_000969725.1 Ophiothrix spiculata
TCTACACATTAGCCTACAAAAACGTTTCCACATGATAGCCTATTCTATCATGTTATACACGTAATAAAATGCAAGAAAGCTGGTAAGAACTTCAAATAATTAAAAAAAAATGGGAAAAAGTAAACTTAAGGTCCCATCCGAAACTTGACCGTAACCATGACCCGATCCCGACTAATTAAACCATGATCCGCCCCTAAATCACCAACCCTGACCCGACTCATAGCCCTAAACATACCCTTAACCTAAACCATAACCCCAAAATTCTAGATGGGACCTGGAGTAGGCCTATACTTGGTCCAAATGTTGCAAATTTATCTTAAATGTATACATAATGTTATGCTAAAGTCATGACGCAGATTTAAAAAATTAATATAATTTATGTTTCATAATACATGTAATATGAACCATTTTAACATGTTTAATAATGCAAATTCCCCATTGATTGATGGCATATTATTCTGTTTTGAGTTTTCACACTTGTGTATAGTCTAATCAACTTCATAACAAAAACTCTCCATTCCTTGATAACTCTCCATTCGTGTAAATTCACGAATGGAGAGTTATTGTTTAACGCTCCATTCGTACAAAATAATGGAGCGAAAAAACAATAAGGTGAGGTCTCAAATGGGTGTTAATACTTCGTAATGGAAAAACTTGCAACCTTCCACGAAGTAATGGACAGATCTCAGTAGCGATATCATGGTTGAAAATCAAGTAAGAACCTTTCAATTGACTGACATAAACATGGTAAAGGAACGAAGACTGACGAAGGGTCACGGAGGGTTGTTTTTCAACTCCGTTACCTTCTGTCAAATATGTAGGCACAGTGTATTCCCATCCTCAAGTATATATGTAACCTACAGAAAATTACAAGGATGAGTTCTTATAATCATAATGATTTGCCAAATGAAATTGATAATCTACAGACAAACCAGTGAAAATAATGAGGAAAAAAGTATATTCGTAAAAATAGTAACGATAATTAACGATAAAAGTAAAGGTGGGGTAGGAGGCCACAATATTTATATATATTTGGATATACATCGCTAGCTGTGGTTTAGAGTCAGAAATACCAAGTCTATCATGAATTTGAATTTGTCCTTAGCATGATCAAAATGATAACAATAGGCCTATTTATTATTGGTCTTTGACAGTCAACTCCATGAAAAAGCTGGACTATGTATATAATTAGAATTGTACATATATTGAGTTCTATGCCTTTCGGAATGAAAATCATAGGTTGAATTTTGGGTATTTGGAGGGCCAGTGAATGGTGGCTGTTGTCGCACTTGTCCGCTACTATTCCCCGCTATGTTCAACCAGAGCTATAGTACCCGGTATGTTTTATTTCAAAGAAATATAGTAAAATATGTTTTGAAACGGAAATTGCATTCCTTCTGCCCTTGGACAACTTTTATGTGAACACTCGTAAAACTTCATGATTAAAAATGCAATGACGACAAGAAACATTTATAAAAAACCGCTAATTTCAGCAGCACACAATATCCAGCAGCTTCCAGCAATGTACATGTGTACATGTTAATTTGATTCTGCGTTAGCGCAGTATTGAGTAGCCCTTCAAGTATTGCGCAAAGTATAGGTCCTGTTTGACTTGTCTCCAGAGTCTGCTCGATCCAGTGTGGAGGTATCTGTACGCTCTATCCATCGTGGTTCTTGATCGCTAGATAGAGCGCACTGCTCAATGCAGCAGTAGGCTCGATCGAGCGTGTGGCCCCGACTGCGCAGAAAACATGTATACATGAAAATACAACCGTATAAACAACAACATTATGCTGAAAAGAGGTGAGTTTTTAAGCCCACGTCTGAAAGCAGGCAATGATACAGACTCTCTCAGATTAGGGGGACGCTTATTCCACAATTTTGCAGCAACATGAAAGGATGAATCCCCAGCTCGTTTATAAGAGCGTGGAATGTACAGCTGGGTACCTATATATTTGTATAGTATGTACTTTGTACGTTTATCGATCACACATCAAGGTCACGCTTTACTCCGTTGAAGTCAATGGAGGGGAGGGGGACACTAAAATGGGTAGGACCGTTTTATTAAATACTTAACATTTTTCGTACACATGGTAGAGTCTGATGGGGGTTAATCGCACTGGATGGTGGGTTTTGATTTGTGTTTGTATCATAAAAAGGATTACCTTCAGGATCAGACAATAATTGAATTGATTTATTAATAAAGTGTGAACTATAAACAACGTAATATATGTAGTATTTATTTTGTAAAGTGCATTTCTTTAAATTTACCATGATGAACATGGGTATATTTTTAATCCCTGTTGCACAAATGGAACGGTCCCTTTAGCATGCGGATATTACATTTTTATGGACCTATGAAAATGGCCCTATTTCAAAAACTATTTGCTTTTTTTTCCCAATTTTTCTTTCAGAACCGTGTTCAAGTGTAATTATCTTTATTTTAATATATTATTTGTCACAAGGGGATAAATATTTCTATTTAGTCGTGTGTCGCCATCAATCACCGATAAGTGTTAAATGTGACTTCTGCTGTCAAAATATCCTGAATAATTGATTTTGTTTTGTTTTATTGTTGAGGTAGAATACCGGCTCTACAAAACATATAAAGGAAAATAAAGGTGTTTCACATGTGTTTTGCCACTTAAAATTACCCTCGGAAATTCGATTTTTACCATTGGCGTGTTGACCATCTCTATATTATAAAGATCATTCCTGAGAACATGATAATGTTTTTGACTTTAACCCTCGTCTTCTTGAGCCTTTTTTGTAACACGTCTTCCTGATTGGAGAGGGGTACCACACCCCTGTGATTTTGAACTTGGGACCCCAAAGTTATATTGTTGGGCACTATAGTATAGGGTAGGGTCTCTTCTTTTCAATTACACCAAGATCATACAAATCGGTCGAAGCATTACAAAGTATTTCCGTACCGCAAAAAATCGACTTTGTGAAAAATGGTAACTTTATAAAAAAATCGTTATAAAAATTCTAATGTCCGATTTTCGTCCGGTGTTTACTAATAAATGAAGGAATTGACCTGTAAGTTTTAAGTCCATATTATGCAGATATTTTTCAAAATGGTGATTTAAAATTTTCCGAGGTGGCAACCCCCCCCCCCACGGATTTTGACGGCCTACCATAACCCCACCTTAGGTGGTACCCCTGATTTTTTTTATCAAAATGGCTGCAAAGTACGTTACATGAACTTTATTTAAGATTTTGGTAATTAATTTAAATTTCAAAATCGCCCATTACTGAAATTCTGTTCATTCAATATAAAAATAAATATATAAAATTACCTATGTAATGGAGTTGCTCCGAAGTTATTGAAGCTTTTAAACTTTTGGTAGGATGTTAGGCAACACGATGGAATATATACATTTTTTTAGAATAACACATTTTGCATGGTCAAAGATGTCAACATGTTTCAGGGATGGGTCGCGTAGTTTAAAATCATTTACCTGTTCTCTTGTCAGCTATCTTGTCCAAATGAGTTCCGATCAATATGATTTTTAATTTAGAATTTTGAGAGCTACATCTCAAAAATTTCAACCAATAGTTCAGCTTCTCCTGTAGAAAATTAAAAAAACAAAAATAAAGCTCAGATGTTAAGTAACAATCACAAATAACAAAATTCTTACTATATACTATACGCAAAAGGCACTGTTTACTTATTTTAGTAGGACTCTGTCCATAATCAGTCTGGTCTCACTTTACCATGTTTGCCGCGACCACTATTTGATCGCGTCATACCGTGATTCCGTATTAAAGTTCGCCATATGTTGTTATGAAGTGAAAATTGTGCAGAATTCTTCAGAGTAGCCTGTTAGATCCCGGGGGGCACTTATAAACTTGTAATCAGAGAAGCCATGTGACTGGTAGGTTTGTGGATAACTTTGGTTACCAGTGGCAACGGCAGCTTATCTTACAGACATCATATGGTGGTCCTGTCAACAATAATTACGAGATATCAGGGACAACGAAAATTCCTTCAATGTATTGCTATAATACGCGACCAGCGTCACGTTAGTCACTACTGCATTGCGCGACCAGGTGGACTTTTTTTGTCAAATACCCAATTTCTGTCATTGAATCATTTCGTTAAAAATTGTGTTCTGTGTCAAGACATGTATAAATGAAAAGTTTTAAGTTTCATATGTGATAAAATGTATATAAACCACCAAAAATTGAATGATTCGTCAGATTTTTCAGACCCCGAACTTAAGCTTGTTTCAGTCATTAATCCATCTCTTTTTGCCAATTCCAGCGCACAACGTTGATAACCAGGTAGGAAACCTTACGGGAGTTGTCACACAGGACACACACCACATTGCTAATATTTAACATGGAAATATCAAAGTTAACATGATAAGAGGACAAACTTACATTTTGTGTTTATCGTAGATGGCGCTCTGACGGAGTCGCTGTTACCCGCGATCGTAGTGGTCGCTGCAAAGTGAGGCTGACTTAACTGATAACTATTTTCTATGTAATACGTTTCGTCTAATATTAGTTAGCGACAGACAATGCCGAAAACCAAAAAGAACAAAACGGCACTTGGTTGGTACCAGGGGCGTAACCAGCTTTGACCGTCCGGGCGGGCAAGACTCAATCAATCAATCAATCAATCAATCAATCAATCAATCAATCAATTTTATTCACAATATCATACAGAAAAATATCATAAAACACATAAAACGAGACAGAGATATTGTGGGAATGGTCAAAAGGCCAAAAAGGCCCGAAGGGACCATCCCCTGCAGGACAAAGGCCCGAAGGGACCATCCCCTGCAGGACACTGCAGGACTCAAGATGCTTCCCGATTTTTGTACTGGCTTGAAACAAAATTAACGCGCGCGTAGCGCGCGCGCAAAAATATTGGGACAAATTTGTTTATTTTAACTAAAAACGCCTATTTTTGGATAAAATAATGGTTTCTTTCTTTTTTCTTGTCTCCTTTCCCTTTTCTCTTCCTTTATTTTCTTTCTTTTTCTCTTTTCCTTTCCCTTTTCCCTCTTCTGTCCCCTTTCTCTTCTTTCTCCCTTTCTTCCCTTCCCATTGTTTTGCTCTCCTTCCCGATTTGTTTGCGTCCGGGGGGGGGGGGGGCAAGTTGCCACTTTTCTCAGAGGAATTCCAAGTCTTTTTATTGGCTCTAGATTTAGAGTATTTAGATGCAAAGTACTAAACGGGGAAACCTATATACAACCATTAATTATCTATATGGACTTCATCATCTAATTTATTATCTGATTATGGCATAGGTTCCGATTTAAATTATATATTTTAATTTGAATCAGTCGTTTTTAACACGAACCTCTTCGAAATCCTTTCACTAGTTCATATAAAATAGATTTTAGACCATGGTTCTAAAATTGATAAATATACACTTAAAAATTAGATGAAAATATTTTTACTTCAACACCCTCGTATCCTTTTTGTAGATCATACACGACCAATGCTATTGCGTTTTCCGATCCAAGGAACATCCCATGTGTGACGTGATACTCGATGTGTCCCGCGCAGTCCCATATGCAGAGTTTGCCAGTGTCCTTTGTTTCAAATGTTCCTATGTCAATTCCTGGAGTTGGAACATATGATGTGTCCCTTTGTCTCCATATTTTCTTCCACAAGGAGAAAACCTATATTTATGTTCATAAAATATCATTAGTGGTGTAGTAAAAAAATAAGTAGCAAATTCTTATTACTATACAATACTTCAAAATGGACGTCGAGGAATATTCGCCAGTATTATACTCGTAACCTCAACACGTAACATAATAAATGTGAATGGAAAATACACTTTACTATGCGTGTTGTGTAGTACGTTAAAATGAATGCAAATCGGTTTAGATGCATCTGCACAAAAATAAACAAATGATTATGTAGTAAACATTACTAAAATAAATTACGTTTAACTTGTTTTTGCCCATTTTTTTTGGTATTTGTTTTGAATTATATCAACAAGTCGCTGAATTGAGCATTTATGAATTATCATTTTTGAGTCGGAATTACTTAACGCAATATTCAGGATTGTTGTTGTTGTTATTTTGTTGAGTGAATGGATTAAAAATGCAAAAATGCATGGAGATAAAATTTCAAATAATTATGTTAAAAATCATGTAAGGATTACCCAAGAAAACAGATCGTCAGATTCATGTTTGATTGAGTTAATGGATCTTTAACCGTTAGTGGCTTTAGAGCATCAATTTCAAACCGTGAAGTATTATGTTCAAACCATTCAAACAACGCATAACCTAACCAGATGCCTCTAGATTATGATACTCTGAAAAAACCAAAAAACTGTTTTTAATATATATCTTTAACGAAATAATGAATTTGCGCCAAGTATCTGCAGCAGTTTCGAAGAATTTTATTCCATGGGTCTGAATTGTTGATATATAGTATGGTGTGTGGCGGTATTTTTGAGATTTGCTTGTTTACCCTGCCTTAGATTTCTCCTTTCCTACTCATTTCTTCTTTCAGTTTCCAACTCCTCAACGTCACAAATTTGTAAAAGAATCTTTTTCCAAATGTCTTTCCATCGATTGGGAAAACGTTAAAGTTCTGGAGAAAGAACCTCGAGATTTTCCAAAGAAAATCCGAGAGGTCATCCATATAAAGAACATAAATCCTAGACTGAATAGAGACAAAGGACTTGAATTGGATCCAGTCTGGAACAACCTACCTGCCACCAAGGAGACCAGGGGGTCAAGGAGAAACACTTCTTTGACGTCATCTACATCTATGACGTCACATGAGCTCAACAACTAGACGTCGAGTCATAGCAACATCTTCCGCTGACGACGCCGGTGGATTTGGCGAAAGTGCTCCGGTGAGTACCAAAATGAGTAGCGTAGACGTTTAAAATATGAACATTCTAGTTATAACCGCTACGTATGAATATCCATTATCAAATACAACATGGTTTATTACGGGAACTAGTGAATTTCCTGATATCTCGGTTTTTGATGCATGTGACTACTTTCCGACACGAATGCGTAAGAAAGTTGATCCAAATCCTCGGGACCAGTAATTGTCACTACTACCCGGTAACGACATTACATTTTACTATATACAGGTCGATTACTCACATAAACCAGCGATTGTTTGAGTGTGGTTTTACCAGCTTCTGGATGTCCCAACAAGAACAATTTGACTACATCTACTTTTCTCGATCCACCTTTCATCAGATCACTGTAGTTACGCCGCTGTACAAAGCAATTATTATTGAGATACACATCTGAATTTTTTTCAGAAAATATCACGCATTCCTATAATATTCAAAGACTCACTAAGACATCACTGTAGAGACCCAAAAGATACAAATAATGTGCATTGTTTGGGTCGTTGACGTACATGTATATCGATAATCGATCGTTTTTGCGTTATGTGTACGTTTGGGCACTCTACGGCAATGTGCGACTGAACCATAACATAGATAATCAAAACTAAACGCGCTACACGCAAGCTCTGCTAGTTGAGTGTCACTGAAAGCCAAAAGGGAGTCAAGTGACTCTGAAAAGGGTGTCCAGCATGAGGAGTCACATTGACTCTCATTGGAGTCAACGTGACTCCTTATGAGAGTCATGGATGCTGGACTCTAAAAGAAGAGTCGAGTTGACTCCTAAGTAGGAGTCACCTCAACTCTTTTTTTCGGAGTCATCTCAACTCATCAAAAGAGTTGAAGTGACTCCTGAGGAGAGTCATGATATTTGACTCCCCATTGGAGTCAAGTGACTCCCCAAATGGAGTCAATATTGACATAGAGTCAAAATTTGCTGGACTCATTGGGCCAATTGTTAAATGTGGTCATTTTTTTGAACTCACATTTCAATTCAAATTTCCAGCCAGCTGACACCTGTACCTGGTTCTCCATATGCAGCTGTGCTAATTGTAGGCTGTCCCTTTTTTATTTTTTAGTAGGCCTACTGTCACATTTAATCTTGAGATGGGACGGTCTTTGAGGTGACTTGCACCTGTTTGTTCCATACTCTACACTGGTTCAACTCTCATGTCAAATAATATTTGTCTTTTTAAAGATATTTTACTCTGTGCAATATATATTTATTTTAAGTATCCATTTGATATTAATATTGTAATTTTAAGCTGTTCAAAGGTATTCCAGTGTTTAAGTCAAATAAATAAATAAAATAAAGAAATAGATAAATTAAGCACAGTCAAAAGTTTGGTCCAGGTTGAGTCAAAGATTCAAGGATTATTGCCATTACCTGGAAATGACCTGGGAGGACCTTAGATCAACTTTTCAGACAATTTTAAGATTTCAGTTCAAATTGACCTTTGACCTTGGTTAACCTTGTCCACATTCCCATTAAAATACTCAGAAGTCCAATAATTCATGGTCCAAGTTTGGTCTAGGTGGAGTCAATAATTTTGGAGTTATGGCCGTGACCTTGAAATGACCTGGTATGACTTTTGGACATCTCCCCTGACAATTTTGAGCCTTAACCTCAAAATGACCTTTGGTTACCTTCGACCTTGACAGGACCCCCCCCCCCCTATTAAAACACTCAGATATTATTGCTATTCATGGTCCAAGTTTGTTATAAAATTGGGTTCATCAGATTTATTGGTCGAGCCATGAGTTTAGGAAAATATAGGGCGAGACTCATGGTGAGACCAATAAATCTGTGTATTGGACGAAAAACAGAATCCAATTTTACCATTATTATGTTCTAAGAATCTTGTGTCCTATATTACGATACACATTATGCGTAAACAATCTTTTGCCCTGGCCATATGTACCTACACACGTAGATGTACGGTAAAAAACTAACCTCATTTTGACCGAGGATACTGCCGTGGATTATCAAATTTTTTGACAGTCTAGAATTACAACGATTGTCCCTACATGAATATCTAAAAAGTTAAAAAATTATTTTTCTTATAAATATCTACCTGAAATTTACATCATTTATATGAGTCGAGTTGTCAGTTGTAGAAGTATTCAATGGCAAAGCAATTGCAGTTTGCAGCTCTACACATGTAGCTGATGCTGGCGACGCCGATGATCCTGGACCTGGCCTTGATGTTATTCAACCAATGGTTATTAAATAACATAGTACATCCAGGGTTGGTTTTATTAAAAACATGACAAGCCCAGATATAAAATGCTATGACATAAGGCCGTCTGTGTCGCGCTAGTCCTGTTCGCTCGATCTCCAAACAGTGGCTGCATTGAATTATACAGCGGTAAATTTGGCCATCATCCCTGGCTTTTGATCGTTAGATTTTGGTCAAATTTAATCATCTATTCCAAAATCACATTCTGAGTAGTGATTTTTCATCTCCGATGTTTAACATTATTCCAATAAATCGTCGTTTTTTTGCTTAAAAGTCCAAAGTTCGTGAAATTGACTGAGATCAAACGGCACTCAAAATGTCAACAACAGCCCGACCTTTGCTTTCTGCTTCCGCTAGGGCGCAACCCTTGACACCGTTGCTAGACTCCGATTACAGTCAGTTCATTTCGTGGTCATTCTAGAGCGAGTATCGAAACGTGCATACAATTAATCTGCAGAGAGACTACGAGCGTGCGGAGTCCAAAGTTTGCAAAATTTGGATTTAAAACTTGGATTCAAAAGTTCTTGAGATGTGTTTAGAGACCTAGATATGCATTTTTATTGGTTTCTTAATTAGTGTATAGTGATATAGGACGGAAGGTTCTTAGGACATATTAATGGTCCAATCGGGTTAAAGGGTTCTTGAGTTATATTGACAAACAAACATACAAACAAACATCCCGTAAATTATAGTATGATAATAGTATCATAAACGAGAGTTACATTCATTTGTTTTCACTTGACAATCATAGGTGATAGTTCTGGGCGATTTTGGTCGGCAATTAATTTTACTCAATCACATGTTTTGATACCATTAGTTAGCACTGTTATTAGCAACAAGCGTAAATAGAATGTCAATGCTATGCTAGGTTTTGAAGCCATTCAAA
The DNA here is from genome assembly GCA_000969725.1 of Ophiothrix spiculata. Classification (NCBI taxonomy): domain Eukaryota; kingdom Metazoa; phylum Echinodermata; class Ophiuroidea; order Amphilepidida; family Ophiotrichidae; genus Ophiothrix; species Ophiothrix spiculata. The sequence goes on from JXSR01S053279.1 coordinate 102,420, forward strand.
AGTGAAATTTGTCACTTTTTTCACAAACGTGTTCATGGAAGTGCCCAATAGTAACTTTACCTCAACATCTTTATTGATGACTTTGTAGCGTTCCTTGCTGAGATCGAGATTGTCTAGGGCTTTCATGTTGTCCTTTTATCAAAAAATATAAGTAACATAAATATTAAGAACTCTTATTACCCTATATAAATTTTACAAAGTTTTACTTTGAGTATTGATTTAAATAATACGGTACCAATAAACAATAATAAACAAAAAGTAAAACGAATACAGAAGATACATGATTTGTTAAAAAATTAGGGTGAAAATAATACAGTTTACGTTTTGAGCAAATGCTGATTTCATTAAAAAAACCTGTTTTTTTATTCCTAAATTGAAGATATTTTCAGATTAGTCTCAGTTCATGAAGGCATATTAGAGTGGTTTTATTTTAGCTTTTGCCTTATCGATCAAATGTTATGCATTAAAATGGACAGAATTAAAAGACATTTTTCACGATTCAAGCTCTCTCTGATAATGACATTACATTTGACTTACCTTATCAACCAAGTCAAGATTTATGCCGGATTCAATAAGCAATACTATTGTTGGAATAGATGGTTCATAACCTGTACATACTATGTGTAGCGCTGTTTTCATGTTCTGAAAGGATATAAAGATACATCCTTTATTCCATCGAACTGAATGAACTCTCTCAAATGCAGAGACATATTTTTAAGGAGACTTATTAAGATGGAAAAACTGTTTTGGATTCGAAAGGTGGTCTTTTAATTAAGATTCTCGTGTGCTTATTTAATATTTTCTATTTATAGTATGCCTGTAATAGCTATAATTTTGGCAAAACCTAGAAAAAATTGCAAAGTGTCTAATTTCAATTGATTATAGTAGGTGTAGGTGTAAAAAAGGAAGGAAGGGTAGGGGCTGGGAACCTTATTTTTCGGGGGGTCATTAAACATACGTGGTTTTCGCTGAAAATAGGTTTAAACTCAAAATTTTGCTATTATTATCCCTATATTCGTGTTTATTAGGAAAAGAAAATGCCAAAGAAGCTGGTTTCAACTGATTGTCGAATAAATTGGTGTCAATATTAACCCATAAAAGTATGGGTGGATTGGGGTTGGGGAACCTGGTTTTTAGGGGGGTCATTATATACAGATGTTATTGGCTCTATATTATGCTTAAAGTACGTCATGTTTGATATCAAATTGATACAAATATAATGAAAACAATTTCAATTTGTTACTCTACCACCTTACGAAATGTTTTACCTAATTGAAGACGTAATGTCTTGAAAATTGTGATTTTTCGTGAAAAATATGCGAACGCTGAAAATGTTGCAATTAGAGTTCGAAGTATCATTTGTTTCACCGAGGTTGTTTACTTATAATTGAAGGAAATGGTATTTCGGTAAGTTTTCACGTTATAGCATGCAGTTATAGTGTGTTTATTTCAAAATGGTGTCTCTAACACCCTTTACCAAAATTTGGGTGGCCTACTCTATTATTATACTTTCCTACTGTACTATTCTATCATCAAAATGACCACTGAGAATTTAAGAATTTTTTATTTTATTTTTTGCCTTTTTATGCAAAGGGAAAATCAGGGGGTGCAACCCTGGTAGACAAGGCTTATTGAGACATATTCAAACTATATATAACGAATAATAGAAAGCCGTAAAACTCATACTTAGTATTGGGACCCATTTTAAGTGATCACCAAAAGGTTGTGTGTAAAGGGTTAAACTCGACATTTTGAAATACTAGTATACATAATGTACCTGCACAAAGCGAAAACTTATAGGTCAATTTTGTAAAACCAATATCCGTCTTTAAAGCAAACAACTCAGTAAAGAATATTGATATTTAGAACTATAATTACCACATTTTAAATTTTGACCTATTTTGCACGAAAATCACAATTTTCAGGGCATTGCGTCTTCAATCAGGTATAGCATTTTGCAAGGTGATAGGGTAAAAAATTGAACATCATTGTTTTTAATACATTTTCGTTTAATTCGATATTAAACATGACGCACTTCAAGCATAATTTAGAGTTTAATAGCCTATATATTTGATGAACTCCGCCTCTTAAATATCAGGTTCCTCGACTCCCATCCACCCTTAATTATTTTAGGTACTAGGTATATTGACATTTATAAATACCACAAGCAGTTGAAATCAGCTTCTTTATTATTTTCTCCTAAATAAACCATAGTTTAGGGAAAATAATAATAAAATTTTGAATTTTGTCCTATTTTTAACAAAACCTAGACATTTTTTAGGTCATAACGTCTTTAATCGGGTGTAACATTTTTCACGTTGATTGGGTAACAAAATAAACAACACACTTAGTGTTTTAAATTTACATTTCCCTAATTTGATATCAAACACGACTAACTTTACTTGTAGCTTAGGGAAAATAACCCCTTACTTTTAATGACCCCACCCCCTAGAACCAGGTTCTTAAATGTCCAAATTTTAGTTAATAGGTAAAAAAAAAAAAAAAAAAATTTCAATTTGTTTTGAAAGATCTTTACAGTTTTTGATTGCTTTGCTGACTTATCAAGAGAGTTCCAAAGAGAAGGCCCACTATTTGTTATAGCTTGCTTTGAAAAAGTTGTCCTTGTTTTGTTTATTACATAATCTTGGGCATATCTTGTTGAATATTTATGGTTCTCAGCATGTTTAACAAAATAGGACTTAAATATACTTGGTAGATCATATGTGTGATGTTTGAACATGAATATTCCAAGATTTAAACGATACGTATCAAAGATATTAAGTATCTCATAATTTGAAAAGAGAGGGCCTGTACGGCTTCTGTAATGACTGTTTGATATAGTTCTCAAAGCCCACTTTTGTAGCTTAAATATTTTGTTCAGATACATTTTGTTTGCGCTACCCCAGGTTAAAATTCAATAATTGATATAAGGTAAAATTAATGAACAATACAATGTATATAATATATTTTTTGGCAAAAAATGCTTAAGTTTTGTCATCATACCAATATTTCTTGAAACAGTTTTTGCAATTGCATCAATATGGTTTTACCACGTCAGGTTGTCATCTATTCATCTTCTCCAAAAATTTTGGTAAAACACAATCTTTTCAATGATTTGACAATCTTTTCAATGATTTGTTGTCAAGTTTGACATTGAATTTTTTTTTTCTAGAATCTGCTTCACAAGATTGAGAAGAAATTTCAGTGTTGATTTCTTTCACAATCTGTTCTAAATAAACCAAAATTTAGAGATAATAAAACAGAATTTTAAATTCTGATCTATTGTTAACACGATTTTTTGCAAAGTAACAAAATAATCACCCAAAATTATATTTTCAAATACGACATAACTTTATGCGTTACTAATTGGTCAAATGACAAGCAACTGGTTACAGTAATAGGATGTATATGAAGGGGTAGGATAATAGTGCTAACCCTCATTTCGCACAAGTTACTGGTTTTGAATTTGAATGAATTTTGTCTACAAAGATGAAAAATAGTTTCCGACAAGTTTATTATGATCAAGTTCATGGGCGAATAAAAATATTTTCACTAATTTTGGAGTCCACGTAATTTCAATAAAACAAGCAGCCACTTGTAAAACTGAGGGTTAGCACTATATTGCCCCGAGGTCTTGCCCATTACAATTTATAAGTTTCTAGAAACATTAGATGCCAAATACTTTTCTTTTTCAAAATGCTAGATCTAGGAGTACTCGATGCAAGGATTATTAATTCAGAGATTCCAGAAACAATCCAGTGTTTCTAAATGATCAACGGCGGTGAATAAAATTCAGGGGCAACATAGTGCTAAGCCATTATTGTGTCTGATTTTTAAACCACCCTTAGACTTTTGTACGGCTAAATCTTAGCCATACAATGATAGTGCTGAAAATAGTATACATTATTGTGTTAATTAAACTCAACCACACATGTTTTACAAAAAACAATTGAAAAATTATGTATTAACTTGTTTTAAATGCATCTATTTCAAAACCAAAACAAATGTGATCGAAAAATAAGTGTGGGTAGGCACTATATTGCGCCTACCCCTTCATATATGTACATGATTAGTTGTCTTGAAGTTTTATACATTGCGTAAATGGTGGCATTTCATGAGGTGGGTCAAAAATGTGTCACATGGTCAAAATGGTCAAAAAAACAATCGTTTGATATGATGTTAAGATTATTGATCTCTTTCAATTCAAGTAAATTTTTAGCCAAATATCTATTTTGTTTTGGCATAATGAGCTAATTAATGGTTAATTACTCTATAGGGGGCAATGCAAACTGTAATTTTCAAACACGTTTTTCTCAAAATTGCCTGTTTTTACTAAAGCAAGTCATAAATTGAAGGCTCTTATCAATTCTTGAATTGATGGGGTAACTTTTGTCATCACTGGGACTCGATGAAAAGGACACACAAACACAGGGTCAACGTGACAGGGCAAACTATTCTATGGACAGTAACCCAATGTTGTATCTCAGAGGACCTCCTAAAGGTGAGAAACCGTTGTATATTACTGATTTTGTACACGTACTCTCTGAATGCCAAGAGGATGAGGAACTTGTTGCAAGCAGCACTGGCACTAAACTCGTGGCACGACGCACTACCTCACGCCCAAATTTAATGGACATTTCGCCAGCGCAGTGGATCGCGGCCAACGCAAGAATCATGGCCGAACTAATTCTTTCTGGAAAATTGCCTAAGGATTCGGTGCTGAACTACCTTGGATATACCGCTAAGATCGGTGAACTGGCAAACCGATATACGTGGAAAAGCGTCCTGGTATATGACAAGGAATACCGTGAAGCCCAGGCGGCTATTGG
>JXSR01S053290.1:42103-53474 GCA_000969725.1 Ophiothrix spiculata
TCTTACTAATATGTAACTTCAATTTTTCATAACCTCATAATGTTTTCAGGTCGTACGTTTAAAAAAAATGCTCAGAAATGTATATAAACTCAAAATTTTTATGTGCAGACGAAAGAAGAAATGTGCATTACCCGCAATATTTTACAAATGCAATGAATGCAATTCCTGATTAGTTAAATCGATAATTATACAATATACACTCTGTTGAAGTATGATGAAAATTGGATAAATGCCTTTTGAGATATGGCCGATTGAAGTTTTTGTGCGGAAATACTTTTGAGCAGGAGTGTATAGATCAGTATGTGATACAAATTTTTTCGTGCTTTCCAAGATGAACCAGATCAGACCCATATGCAACGTATTCATCGCTGTATAATAAATTGACGCAGTTGCCTTATGTGATGCAGTTTCACACCCTATGTGATGCAGTTATACGTTAATGTCAGTGAATCACATAGGTCGAGATAGCACTGTATGTGAAAACTTTAATTTGAATTGATAATTATGTACAGTTCATCTCTGAAATTCTGTAATTATCAGAGGAGGGTGGTTGTGGCAACTATTACTCGTTGCCTTACAGAAATCGTAGCCAATCCCCGGTTAATCACGTCCTGCCGTCACCGGCATAATAGCCGTTGAAAAGTTTGTGGAAAAATACAACTTCCAGGATGGTCACTAAAATTACTAAGTATATTCTTTATCGGTAAAAAATATGATAAAATCTATAAACAGTGCGGTTCACGCGTTTGAATAACATCATTATGTTTATTACTTTAAGAACACTTTTGAATTTTTTTGGAGGAAAGGTAAAAATATGATTTTTTCTTTAATACGTTGCCAAAAAAAAAAAAAAAAAAAAACCTAATCCTAAAATTGTTTAGAAATCTCTGGTCCCTTCTAGTAAATTGCGGCTGCCGCTGCCTGGTAATTATGAAGAGTTCAACGTCAAATTCTAATTCCAATTTTTCTCAAAAATGTCAAAAAATACGAGATGGAATATTTCCTGACAAAAGCACAAGAGTCTAAACAAAATACAAAATGCTTTGGGAAAACATTCCATGACATCTAAACTATTATGAAAAAGGTTTTCAGTTTTTATTTTTTTCAAGTGAAATGCCAAGGTGGCAAAACTTATTTATAGGTGTAGGTTCCGATCACATTCTCATCTAGGGTTCAACCCGAAGTAGTATATTTTTTGATGCAAAATGAAAGCCCAAATTTTTCTAATTGTAAATCCAAAATTTCACCACCAAATGCTTTTGGAGATACAGCATAAAATGTAAAATTAATTGTACCTATTTTCCATTTCTTGTGTATTGTCACAACAGCCTCATCCACAGGGTGGCATACTTTCTTTTGCCTCTCAAGAGGAAACAAGATGCAAGCTAAGGTTGAAACCTTACACAATGGATTTCATATGTCAAGGTCAATCAGTTAAAAGTAATTATACACATGCTAAATAGGAACCTACACCCAGTGGCGTGGCTAGAGGGGGGGCCGGGGGGGCCGTGGCCCCCCCATTAATGACCCGTCCGTCGGTTAAAAAAAGCGCCCGTCGGTAAAGTTGAGCCGACCGGCCGCAGGCCGGGCGGTGATACAGCACTCAATACAATTCTGTCGGTTCATCTTCATATTGTGGGCCCCCCCCCAGTTTCGAAAACCTGGCTACGCCACTGCCTACACCTCTAAAGGCTCTGTCAGACATCACCGTATAGAGCAAAATGTACGCCTAACAGGCTTAATCCCACTATTGTTTCATTTTATGCATTGTTGTTCGTCATGTGTTCGTTACAAGAACGTTCAATACACTTTCTATACAGCTTGTCCGTTATGCATACGTTTTACTCATTATCGATACGGTGGTGCTCCGTTTGGCACACGTTCAGTATATGAAACTTTTGTACGTTATTCGTACGTTTAGGCTCTATGTATGGTGATATGTGACAGAGCTTTAGGCCTTATTGGCATTGTTTGAATTCAGCATGAATTTGCAAGGCCAACTTTGCACTTGTATTAATATAAATGAATAAGCCATCCTTCAACTGTAGTTCAGCGAAACACTATGTTTGGCTGATCATACCTATTCAATAATCAAATGTATAAATAGTTTTGCAAATTTTTGCCAAATTAGATTATATTGTGAATTGAACATTATTTTTGGACTCTTGGTCATTTTCAAAATAAACTTATCTATTGTCAGTACATGTATATAGTTTAACCAAATTTAGAAATCAGTATTTATCAATGGCCATTGTTTATGGATATACTAGGGCCCCCAAAAATAGTTTGTTTGTCCTCGCCCGACTGAGCGACCAACAGTCAAAATTTGGCCCGACCGTGTGCTTTATAAAGGTTTTTTTTATTTTCCAACTCTTATTTGAGAATTTTTCATACCAAAATATACAGATATTCACTGAAAAAGTCTTCAAATCAGAAACACATGATATAAATTGACATGAACTGTATTTACCAATATAGAAGACCTGTTATATCAGCAAGTTGATTTCTTGTTCAATTTTCCCATTCTTTAAGTTGAGTTCATGGGCCTTTATGGACACACAAACAAAAAATGTTTTGGCCTAAACTGATGTGAATCAAAAGAATAGTCTTAAAGGAGCTCATTTGAATTGCTCCAACTTTGTAAAGAGTTTTTACCAAAATATCAGTCTGGACTAAACGCTCAATTAAGCGTACCTGCTGTATCACTTGATGCAGCGATATCGTATTACACAAAAGTAAGTAACTGTCACCCTTCTTACAATTGAATATCGGAATGCAAGAGTGACCCAAGTCCACTGGAGTAGTTTTTAAGAAAAACGGAAAAAACTTCACAGTATGTCCGATGTTTAAGTTATAAATGCCAATTAGGCTTGCAGGGTAGGTTAATGAATCCAATTGCCATATGAAACATGATTTTTCTATAGTATTTGTACTTGCAATGCTTTGCAGGGGGTCATTTTAGACAGTGGACTTGGGTCTGTCTTTCATTTATATGTGCTTTATGTATTCAATTTTATGTAAAAAGGGAGTGAGATCCATCTGGATCTAATATTTTGTGCAGTAATGCAGCTGTGCTTATGCTCTACTTGTCTGAGCCAAATTTCATTGGAAAAAAATAAGTTGGAGAAAAAAAAAGTATTTTCACATATTTGCTACGGAACTTTTTCTTAAATATAAACTACTGATTTTTTAATTTTTGCATGTTTTCTAAGCAATATAGACAGAACCTACACCTAACACCAATTATCTTCCAATTTCAAGAGAAATTTTGGCCGAGAACATGGTTTTCGAATACATAAATGACTTTTTTGGGGGGCACTTGCGGTGCGGATTCATTTTATTCTTCCTTCACGCACAAGGTAGCCGTAGTTATAAGAAAGTCTCTTCTGTGTATAATTCATTTTTGAGAAAAAGTGGACTTTGGTCAGTCTTGCATTCTGGTATTCAATTGTTGCATTCATTATCATCAGGGCCCTGTCTCTCTCGCGTTTTAGCTGAAGCCTTTTTTTGACCATATTTGGTAGTCATTAAGGTAACATTAAGGTAACATAGACGTGGTCTTCTATAACCATGCGCAGAACCTTGCGCAGAGGAATCCCGTGTTTGTTGAACTGATGACACAATAACCAGAATGTTAAGTTCGCGTTCTCGTTAACTGGTTGCGTACGAATTCGAACTTGTAATTTAGCGTTTGATCGCCCTGATGTGACTTGAAATCTTTAGCTTAATCAGCGCAGATCAGCCGATTTCAAATGGAAATTTCACTTTTTATGTCGATGAGCTTATGTTGCCATCAGCCAAAAGTTGTTCAGAATTAGTGTATCTAATGATGTATTGGTCTGGTTCTATATATTTTTCACTTTTATTGCACTGAAATTCAAGATAATTTTCGGAACATTTTGTTGACAAAATCATGCAACAGTCGTGCATACTAATGAGCTTGTACGTGATTGGTTGAATACATAATTGCAAATTTGTGCTGAAGCTTCATTTTTTCTGTTGGCAAGGTATAGCAGATTCCTATCCCATAATATCTAGAATCCCTTTTATCATTAGCCAGCACTAATGGCAAATAGTTACAATTTGTGCAGGCAGCTTAATTGCCATAGTTATCAATTTGGTGATTTGGGTATGTGTGAGCATATGGAAGATTGTAGTGCTGCATTGTATCAACAGGCTGTTTTCCTCTGGCGTGTGTCCTTGTTCCGTGTTCAATTGTCCTAATTGTCACGCCCCAAACATAGGGACGATCAAGAGAAGATGGTGTGTGTATCCCATCATGGATTGCATCCAGTGGGATGGTTTGTATGGGAAATCATGTGAGTATTTAGCTATGAAATGCTATTTGTTGTAATCCTGCATTTTGGGCATGTTTCATCTCTAACTACTCACATAGGAAGCAATGCTTGATGGGATATACAAGATATCTTCCCTTGGGAGAATCGGCCATACCCATGATCACTGATACGGCCACTATGTAAAACAGAAGTATATTGTCTGTGTGGCGAGTGACAATTGGGGATAATGGAACAATGGCACAGGCTACAGGGGAACAGTCTATAGATGCAAGGCCTAATGGGACATGATTTTGATATGCAAAACGATGTCAATTTTCAATCAACATTAGAACGCATAATACATGACATGGGTTCTCAACTAATGGTTGGGGTTTAGGGAGTAAATATGCCCTGCAAAGTAAAAACGCGGTATACGCATTTATAAAGCAATGCAGATGCTTCCATTAAACATGCAATTTCATATCAATCAAAGAAAAAAGATGTATGTACACATGTTTGATATAGTAGATACTGCCTTAATAAGTATTGGTCGTCTGCTCATTTGTGTAGGATTTCTCCAAGGGAAAAGGCAGTAGCTTGCAATTGATCTGTAATGCACATACTGCGTTTTTACTTTGTAGGGTAGAAATGAGGTTATGTGCTTTGACTAGTCAAAATTGTGTCAAACATTGACATATGAGGGGGTATCAACAAGTTTTAAAGATCACCAAGAAGAAATACAGCCAGGAACATGATTTTATTATGCAACGCTTAAGTCATCTTTACATCGCCACTGTACAAAGTATCACATTTTTTCCTTTTAAATCTGAGATAAGTAAACCCTGAGATCACTTATCTCAGCTTAAAATTGACTGCCACAGACCGACATTATAGAGCTCCTCTTTTAGTCAAAAAATCAACATTGTATTTCCCTCAAAATCAACATTTTAACGTAGGCCATGATTTATTACGTCATAATGACATCATTTGTTGACCAATTTCCATAATTTTGCCATCAATGAAAAGAAGAGATCCTAAACTATACTATAACTATCTTAACTTTGGGCTTGTCATCATACAATTACTGGGCTAAAACCCTTCAAATCCAGGAAGTTAATCATGCAACGTATCTTAGATTTCTCCATGCAGTTTATCTGGTTAGCGGAGGTAGGTTGTTGACATCTATCGCCACTTGTAAAGAAAGTGTTGATGCCATTGATATTATTTTTGCACCATAATGTACACAAGGATGAGTGACCATCCTGACAAAATGTCATTGATATATGTCTTGTTCCCTTCTGGGTGATCTTTAAAACTTTTTGATAGCTCCTCGTATGTCAGTATGTTACACAGCATAGATGACTAAATGCGGGACTAAATGACAGCTTGGGAACTGGGTTACTTTGGTTTTGACATGTTTTTGGCAATTTTGAGTTATGCGCCATGTGCCACCAAAAAGACCCTACTTTTTTCCGCTTGCTCTACCCTACTTGAGCATACAAGGCAAACTCATGTCTATCTTCTTATGGAAACCTACCTTAGGTGTGGGGGTTTGCTGTCGTTTATAATCTTTTCAAGTGTAGTTCGATTCTGAAATGACAAAAATGTAACAACACTTGAAATTATTGTAATTGCAGGAGGGTGGACATAGGCTAATTGAAACTTGTATTAAAAAGCTGATAGGCCCCCCAACAAAAATTCGTCTCAGAAACCTGCATGCATTGCTATGTCAAAATGAATTTAGCGCATAGAGCTACGCGTTGGTCTTTCTCTCTCTTTTTTTATTGAGAGTAATCCAACGATCGACCGCCGTCCGGGTTGCTGTCGCAATTTTACCTTGAATTTTACATTTTATTTCAACTGTCAAGACTTCCCATAGTTAAAACGGGCAGGATTGTACTTAGAAACTGGGCACTTCACACATGTAAGTTGGGCGATCAAAATTTTAGAGCGTTAAAAAAAAGAAGAAATATAGCAAACCTCATAGCTAATTTCCTAAAATTTTTTAAACAAAAATGAAAAATTGCATACTGCAAAGCTTTCTTGCAAACTGTTTCTGAGACAAACCTTTTTTTTTTCTTGGCCTAATAATAAATACATCTTTAGAGCGCATGAAACAAGTAAAAATGCAGTATGTGTATTTATAAAGCATAGCAGATACTTCCTACAAGCGTGCAATTTTACTTCAATCCACTTCCATGCTAAAAAGTTGTATGTACATAATCATATGTTTGATACAGTAGATACTGCCTTCAGTCATGAAAGAGAATTGATCATCTGTTCATTTGTGCAAGATTTCTCCAAGGAAAAGTGAAGTAACTTGCAATGCATCTGCAATGAACATACTGCATTTATTTAAAGTAAATCAGTTCAGATAAGTAAAACAATAAATAATCTGCACGAATCCGCTCGGCGGCATGTGTAACTTCCTTGAGCAAGAAACTCACTCCTATGTGCTCCTCTCGATTCAGGTGTCAAATGGGTACCAGCATTCTTCAATACTGGGAAGGTAACAGGCTCACGGTACAGGAGGTGTGGCAATCCTCTCTGCGCAAAAATTACAAGTATGCAACAAGCAGTCCATTAACGCACATAAATCAATATAACCATACGGGGAAGTAAATTAGTCCGTATTTCTCAAACCATAACAACGTACCAAATCTTGCTGAATACTGAAATGAACTTATGTTCAAAGTTTGTCCAAATGGTAGCGACAAAATTAGCCAAAAATAATACAAAAACCGAATGATTCATATGCAAAAAATATTAATAAGCAGTGATTTGATCATAATCAATCCTAATTAATCATTGCTTATCTCTTACACAATACAAGAACACAAATTCACAATGTTGAAAAATAGAAGGGATAAACAAACTAAGGACAGTTTAACAATCTAATGTTACTTACCAATAAAATATTGACGGTCTGAATCACAAACTGACTTGAGCATATCGATACCAACGCTAGTCCTTGTATGAATTGGAAATACATGAAATATTTGGCATAGGTGCGAATGAAAGAGGTCTGCAATGAGAAAAGAGCAAAGAGCATGTCACCAACTTTTGCAAGTCCATAAACTGGCATATTTGCAATCTCACAAAAATTTGTCGCTCTCTAATAGACAAATCCTATAATTGACATACTCCCGCCGTTGATAGGGTAAATCCACAGAATTGGACAGAGAATCGGAACTCAGAACAAGGCCAAGTATGATAATACCCTACTTGGCCTCCTACTGAGTTCTGATTCCCGTCCGATTCTGTGGATTTACCGCGCCTTGATTACTGCAACATTCTATTTAATTTTATGGCTCTTACGATCTTTTAAGAGGTTTTCTGGAAAATGCAAAACAAATGTGCCAGGCTCATATATTTGGTTCAAAAGTCCACCTACACCTCACCACTGCTGAGAGATTTACACTGGCTATGTATAGAACAGTGTGTCAAATTCAAAAACCTTCTGTATGTGTACAAGGCACTGAGTGGGCTATGTTCCCAATATATTGCTGGCTGTTTGGGGTAAAGAGCGCCCCGCCTGGCTCCGTTACCACCCGTTGGTGTCATAGCCAGGATCTTGTTATACTGAGGACAGTCAAGTCTACTGATGACAAAGCTTTTTTATTGGAACATGATTCCCCTCTACATCTGTCGATCTACCAGTGATAAGACTTTCAAATCCTGGGTCAAGTCGCATCTCTTTGTGTAATTTTTCTTTTCAGGGCATTTTTGTTGCTTGTATTTGTGCTTTTTTTTAGCGCTTCGTATCCTCTGGCTGAGGCGCTTTATAAATGCCGGGTTATTATTATATCATTATCATTAAGATCAGATTGTTTCAACTGTGCATTATTTTGGTGAAATTATGTTTGTATCTGTATTCACAATTCTATATGGTTTCGTCTTCCACCGGTGACCTCTCTAATAATGCACCGGTTCATTGTGATCATGAGCGTCATTTCAGGGGGGGACCCCCCACATTTTGACATTGTGGGGGACATAATATTAGGTGTCCCCCCACGGTTTTTAATACAAACGATTTATTTTCCCCCTGGAACCCCCCCCCCCCCCCCCCCCCCCACACACACACTTCAAAATGAAATGACGCCCATGATTGTGATGAGTCGACTTGGCCACATTACTTCTGCAAATTTTGTGATAATTTTAAGTCACAGGGTGCACAGTTCTGCCCTACACAAGTAAAAACACAGTATGTGCATTTTTAAAGCATAGCAGATACTTCCATTAAACGTAATATTTCACTTCAATTTGTTCCCATGAAAGAAGTTGTATGTACATATGTTTGATATAGCAGATACTGCTTTAAGTTATGCAAGAGAACTGGTCATCTGCTTATTTCTGCTCTATTCATGGAAGTTTTCCAAGGGAAAAGGAAGTAGCTTGCTATGTATCTGCAATGCACATACTGTGTTTTCACTTTGTTGGGCGGTGTTATTCAAACTTGTGGATGTGAAACATCAGCAAATATAACAGTATCAAGTAGCCAAATTCAGTCCGTACCATAATGGGAGATGAAACTCCCCTATCAAAAAGTGTCGCAACCCAGCTCATTAATATAGGACCGATTTGCTATAATAATCAGCTGATTATTATAGCAAATCCTATATGGTATGTAAATTTCGCCAACCTGATTGGCTAGCATTGCACATATACAGCGCGTATAATACACTGTTAACCTTTTGACCCGAGCATAGATTATACCACTTTCGTCTGTTGGCTTGGGAATACGAGTTTCACGGCCCTGACTAAATGCTCAATCAAGCATACCGCTGTATCGCTTGATACAGCAATATCGTATCGCTTCATGAAGCTTCGTAACTGTGAACCATCCATTACAAAAAATCGATAGCTAGGGCAATTAAGCTGTCTGCCCCAGAGGGTCACATAAGTAACTGTCATCCATCTTATATTTTTTTAAAAAGATTGACCGTTGCATTTCTAGCCAGCACTTATCAAATTGCAACAATTTTCCATAAGTGCTGGCTAACAAATGCAACGGTCAATCTTTATAAAACAATTATAAGATGGGTGACTGTTACTCAGGGAGAGAAATTCATTCAAGGCTGCGAGAATCTTATTGGATTCTCGTAAATCTACCAAGAGAGACTCTTTGCAAGAATCTTTTACATTCATACACAGTGTATTCTACTAACTTAACGAGAATCTATTTGGATTCTCGCAAAATCTTCTAAGGGGAATCTCTGCGAGAATGAATTCTCGGATTCTCGCCGAATTTTTAGCCCTGGTTACTTACGTGACCCTTTGGTGGAGACAGCTAGCTTAATTGCCCTAGCTATCGATTTTGTGATTTTGATAATGTTCATTTTACCTGATCGCATAAAGCACATGCAGGAAAATAGTAGAAATATAAGACCACTAGACCCAAGGCGTAGACACTGAGCAAAGCTCCGTAGAGCACCAGGAGTAGAAACAGCCATTGGTTGTCCTCAGCCACACAGTTGTTGATCCTACAAAAAGAAAGATATGGTAAGGTTACATGCTCAAACATATTCACTGGTGTTGTAAATCCTATCTATACTCTATAAACCTTGAAGTATGCAACAGGCAATCAGACTCTGTCACCGGTATGAGATTCATAGCATAAAGATCTTTGAATTCTACAACAATGTGAACTGGCGCTTTTGTATTGTGTAAGAGACTAGCAATGATTGATTAGGATTGATTACGACCAAATCATTGCGTATTGATATTTTTGTACATGATATTTTCATGATTTTGGTATTATTTGGTCCAATTTTGTTGCTAGCACATACATGTAGACAAACATTGAAAATAATTTGAATATTCAGCAAGATTTGTTACGTAGTTATAATTCAAAAAAAGGGATTAATTTACTTCCGCGTATGGTCATATTGATTTATTTGTGTAAATTGGCTGCTTGCTGTATACAAGATTTAATAGAGTATAGCAAGAGAATAATTTTCTTACCCACTTCTATAACTAGTAAATAACAAGACACATTTGCCAATTTTAAGTGAAAGTGGCAGGGAGGTATAGCAAATGTCTATTGAGTGATGCAGTTAAATTCATCAATGAATACATTTAAGGTAGTTTCAAATCGTGGTAGTTGCATCATCGGCAAAAACCAGAATTCTCCCAATTTTGCCTCCATGCCGAAATAAAATTTGTGGCTGGTCTAGTTTCTCCCCTGTACATCTATGGTTTAAATCTGTCCATCCTTTTCCTGGTATTTTCAGTTTCCTCCAGCATCTAGATTTACTGTTAGAATTAAGCTACTTCAAAATGTCAATGTCTTAAGGTGCAGGGTCCACTACACTAAATAAACTGGCGCCTTTATCCCGTATTTCTAAAATCTGCAAAATTGACTGCCCTCTCCTAAATGAGGACCTCAAAAAGTGTAGAAGGGCAATTTGTTTGGTGTATATTTTGCTGTAATCACGGAGTTAGGTTCAATTAAAATTGTTCTGATGCCATATTTGATCTCCAGAGTACTTTGGTAAACTTTTAAGGCTTTTCCCAAAAAATGCATGACATTTGAGAAATATAAAACGTGGCTCTCAGTGATGGGGCAGTATTACCTTCAACGCACGGTATCTCAAAAAAATTTGCCTCGATGGTGTATATTTTTCATAATTTTTTGTTAAAGAGATCATAATTAATTAACAAAAGTCAGTGTTGAAGAAACCAGTTGCTTTATTAATGAGTCCTCGGGTGTTTTTGAAAGCCATTTTGTACAGTACAATAAGTCAATGGGGAGCCATTTTGCGGTGTGTCGCCAAAAATCAGAAATTTATGATACCATTGAAACTCAAACTTTAGTTCCCACCTTCCTGACTGTGCCAACCTACCTACCAATGACAGTGGTGATCCATTTTGCGCACACATCGCTGACACTTTCCACAATGATGAGATTTCATAGGACGCTGTACAAGACATCGCTGGCAATGTGTCCAGTTTATTTTATCTACCATTAAACACAAAGAAAAAATGGATAGTAAATTATGATATGATCTAATAATGTAGCGATTTTATTTCTTTCATCCCATATTTTGTACTCCTATATGGATGAGAATATAATGCACAAGCATATCTTTTTT
>JXSR01S053290.1:82143-92971 GCA_000969725.1 Ophiothrix spiculata
GTTAAAACATCAACAGTTACCAGTTGTTGGTTTTACATTTCAGAGTTTTGAAAGTATTTATGGTTATTTCTATTTTACCATTTAAATTAAAAGTGAATATTGCAGAAAACATGAATTTTGGAATAAGTTCAATAAACTCTTAATGTAATCCTTTCAACAAAAATTGTCAAGGACAAATCAATAAGTATTGTAATATGTGGTCAGTGACCATATAATACCATGAGCAAGTATAATAGCTGAGTAGATTAATTCTATTTTGAACTATTTTGGAGTTGGGCCGGTATCTATATAAGCCGATACAAGAAATGGTTAAATACGGTGGTTAAACATACACTTTTATATCGAACTGCTAGACCAATTCGATAACCCAGATCGCGAAATGCCTCTTACAATATCGGTCGCAATGAAGGCTAGTATTGTGTGCAGTCCCTTAGCACTGTTCCTGTTATTTCCTTGCCTCCTGATCCAAAGTGATTCTTCTATTCATCTAGTTGTTTTCACGTTGTCCCTGCTAACAGTTCAGATTCACTACTAAAAAATAGTAAATGGATTTTTTATACAAGAACTTTAGAGGAACCCTTTAGGGGTGTTTGAAAAAACTGTGGTCATGTTATGCCTGCAACATTATACTTGACTCCCCTCCCCCTTGGGCCTTTGTACAGCCTTGCTCTGCATCCAAGTTGATATTGATTTCTTGATAGCTCTAAAGGACCTAAAAAAAACCATTTTTCAATTTAAGCCAGATCTCTTGTCTGCAATTTACACAATGGATGCAGAACGAGTTTGGTATTTTACGAATTTCTCATTTGCCACTAAGGATTTGGGAGAATTCATTGGATTTTTGTGATCAATTTTAAATATAATTTTGAAGGAAAAACTCTTTACAACTTTTAGACATTTTTGAAATAAATTCTAGTCAATTCTTAACTACATCATAATGTATAATATTTTTTTCTTTCTGCAGGGACCAGACAACAAACCACTTTTAGACCAAAATGGCCGCCCAATACCACGTGATAAAGATCATCCATTCTACCCATTCCAGTAATGTTGTCATGACAATCTCATTTTAAGCCAAATGATCATGACAACTTCTTGTCATAGAAACAGGTAAGTTGTTATGACTAAGTCATGTCATGGAACCATGTTACAAAAACATGACATTTGCTTGTCATAGGAAATGGATGAGTTGTCATGACAACTCATCCATTTCACATGACAAGCTGTTGTCATGGAAATGGATGAGTTGTCATGACAACCGCTTGTCATGGGAATGGATAAGTTGTCATGGCAACCTCTTGTCATGGGAAATGGATGAGTTGCCATGACAACCTCTTGTCATGGAAAATGAGTTATGACAATCTTTTGTCATGCGGAATGGATGAATTGCCATGACAACTGCTTATCATGAGAATGGATGACAACCTCTTGTCATGGGAAATGGTTGATTTGCTATGACAACCGCTTGTCATCGAAAATGGATGAGTTGTCATGACAACCTCTTGTCATGGGAATGGATGAGTTGTCATGACAACCTCTTATCATGGGAAATGGATGAGTTGTCATGACCACCAGTTGAAATGGGAATGGATGAGTTGTCATGGCAACCTCTTGTCATGGAAATGGATGAGTTGCCATTAAAACCGCTTGTCATGGAAAATGGATAAGTTATGACAATCTTTTGTCTTGTGAAATGGATGAGTTGCCATGACAACCGCTTGTTATCGAAAATGGATGAGTTGTCATGACAACCGCTTGTAATGGCAATGGATGAGTTGTTATGACAACTGCTTGCCATAGGAATGGATGAGTTGTCATGACAACCTCTTGTCATGGGAATGGATGTCATGACAACCTCTTGTCATAGGAATGGATGTCATGACAACCTCTTGTCATGGGAATGGATGTCATGACAACCTTGTTAATAGATGATATGCCATGACAACATGTTGTCAACAGATGTGCTATTAAGAATTTGGACCAGTCATGGGAATGGATGTCATGACAACCTCTTGTCATGGGAATGGATGTCATGACAACCTCTTGTCATGGGAATGGATGACATGACAACCTCTTGTCATGGGAATGGATGTCATGACAACCTCTTGTCATGGGAATGGATGTCATGACAACCTCTTATCATGGGAATGGATGTCATGACAACCTTGTTAAAAGATGATATGCCATGACAACACGCTGTCAACAGATGTGCTATTAAGAATTTGGACCAAAAACAGAGCCTTTGTTTATATATTGAATTTTAATTTAGTTATTACTATATTTTCTCTATTTATGAAACAGTGGTGTGGATAGTACTATTACCAAGTAATTAAAATGTAAACTCTTCATTTTAAATGTAATGCTTTCGTGTTTATATTTATTCGTAACTGTGGTAAGTTTATAATGGTTGTCTTCATAAAAGGTTTTGTGAAAATATTGGGTAAAGCCATATTCTGTATTTAAAGGGTTTTTTTTTAAATCATTGAACCCTCTATAATACAGAATCTTCTAGGTTCCTATATAGTTAGGTCTTGTTAATCAATTTTGGCGGCATGAATTTAATTCGAGTGGAACCTTGACAGTCGCACAAAAATGATGTATTTGACATGATTTAAAAGTGCAATATCAGAATGGTTGCTGTAAGCCCTTATACATTGTAAGCAGCGTATGGGGCATAGAGGTATGTCAGTTATAAATATGTAATCGCTGGTA
This sequence comes from Ophiothrix spiculata, assembly GCA_000969725.1. Lineage (NCBI taxonomy): Eukaryota > Metazoa > Echinodermata > Ophiuroidea > Amphilepidida > Ophiotrichidae > Ophiothrix > Ophiothrix spiculata. Next base: position 84,856 of record JXSR01S053290.1, read on the forward strand.
TAATCATGTTTGGTTATCAGTCAAAATAGGTTGTCTGCAAAGCATCACCTCATGAAATCACTCATAATCTATCACTATAGACCTGGGTATCAGTGACATAAATCAATATCAAGCAAATTTGTTGAGGATGCATGCCACATATGTAGCTTTATATACCTCATATAGATTACGGTCCTCTGATTTGTTAAAAGTGAGGGCCTGGATTTAACTAGGCCCTATAAATTTACTGTGCCCGGGGCATATTTTTCACTAGGCCCGCTCAATGTTTTATGCGTCGTGTAAATCGAGCTTTACGCGCGCGACTATAAGCATTCATGGTCAAACACTCGCTGCAGTGCGTAAGCTAGTTATCTTGTGCATACAATACGACGCGGTTAGCACTGAAAGGAGAAACAAATATCGTAAATTATCATTGGGCGCTTTGAGTGCTAAAAGGTTTTTTTTAACCAACCAGAGGACAAAAAATTATATATTCAGTACATAAAACAAATGTTGATGCTTTTTGTTCTGGGTTTGGTTAAAATTATTTCCCCTCGGTGATGACGGCACTCAAGTATAATGTTGCAGGCATAGCATGACCACAGTTTTTCAAAACACCCCCTAAAGGGTGATTGTTTCTGAAGCCAAAATATACCCTTTTCCCCCCACATGATTCATAAACTAAATCGAGAATTTACCATTGTCATTTTAACACTAGGGTTTGAAAAAAGTACCCTATTTCTTGAAAATGAGCTAAAATGGCTGCTTTTGACACCCTAAACAGTGTCATCTGATACATCCTTCTGTCCTCAAAAACAACCCTAATTCACATTTTTCTTGGTCACGCTATGCCTGCAGCATTATATTTGAGTGCCCCTCCCCCCGTGAATATCAGCCAGCAGTGGTGTAACCAGAGGTGGTGCACCTAGTGCAAGGCACCATCAATATTTTGTTTGTTGATCGCCAAACGCTGCTGTTGGTATATTTGTGGGATTTACCATTAGCTGCAAATTGTGTTGTACAAGATGATGTTGATATAAAAAGTTTAGTTAATTCTTTTTTTTAAACTTGAGGGGATGTAGAAAGATAGGGTATATTTTTCAGATCGTGTTCTTTCCGAAATTACAACAGCAGTTATAACTATTTGGATATAGATTTTAAATAACCTATCCTGTTGACATATACCGGTACACCTGTGGAGTAAAAGTAAAAAATGAGCATTTTGATCCCAGTGCGCAAGGTCCTGGTTTTGACTCCCTTTAATGATATTTTCTTCTATTTTGATATAATGTATTTTTGTCTTGCCTGAGCTATAGTTCAGAAGAGACTTGGCAGTCACTATGTCTGTACATAGTATGTGCCTGGGGATGTATGTGAGGGTGTGTGCGTGTGATTTGGTTTTGGCGTAACTCGAGAACCGCATGGCGCACGATGAAGAAACTTATTGACGTGAAGGGTCTTGGGATAAACTCGCACTACAAAACTTATGGGGGTGTGGTCAAGGTCATTCAAGGTGAAAAGGTCATTTGAGGTCAAATCTCAAAAATGTTCCAAGAGTTGACCCGAGGCCTTTAGAGGTCATGCCCATAACTTGTGAACCCTTGACCCCACATAGCTTAAACTTGACCATGGATAGCCCTTAACCCAAAGTCGAGGTAGGTCATAGGCAAACGAGGTTATAATGAGCAGTTTTTAGTCCGGAGATATTTTCCTGTATTTGATGTCTACTCAATTATCTCTAGAAGTGTTTAGTGTATTTCATTCAAACTTCAGAATAAAAGGGTAAACACTTTAGGCTTTAAAATGATATGTTTTTATATGACCTTTGACCTCATTTGATCCAATATGGCCGAAAAGTTCAAAACAGTCATCCCGTATGGGATACGGGACTGGTCGTGAAAGGTTCAATTTCCCGATCTCCTCCACCATCTCCTGAAACCCCTGGGGGGCACTCAAATATAATGTTGCAGGCATAGCATGACCAAGGTCAACTTTTCCACCATTTTGGAAGTTTGTCTTCAGATGACCTTTTGACTCAGGCTGGGGTACTGAGTATATATACCTTTCTTTTGTTCTTTGTTTTTAAGTAAATTATTTGAGATAAAATTAGATAATTTTTATCAACTTATTATTTGAAAAAGTCAGTGCTTATCTTGGATGTTTTATAAAAAATACTAGTGCTGTTTGCATTAAATCATGATGTTATCAAGATATTATCTCGGTGTTGATTTATTACTGTGGATTCAACATCTTGTTGCCAATTTGAATTACGAATTGCGCTTATATGACACGGATGTCCCACATAAGTCCTGATTCCCATACCCATGTGTAAGGGTGTAGGCCTGGTATTAGGTGTTTGGGGCCAAAAATACACATATCTAAAGGTATTTTTATAATGGCCTATTTGATGATTTGTTATTTGACAGTTTTGCAAATTTGGATCCATTTTTAATGGTGTATCAAAAGGACTGATTTTTCTTGAAAATCGCTTAGGAGTTCTAATAAAATGGGCCTGTGAATAAGAATTTTCTATGCTCTATCAACCTTGAAGTATGCAATCATACTCTGTTACAAAACCTATAGCATATCCCTTGTATTCTACAACATTGTGAACTGGTGGTTTTGTATTGTGTAAGAGACTAGTAATAATTGATTAGGATTGATTTAGACCAAATCACTGCGTAATAATATTTTCGTACATGAATTTTTCACAATTTTGGTATTATTTTGGCTACTTTTGTTGCTAACACATGGACAAACATTGATCATAAGTTCATTTGAATATTCAGCAAGATTAAGTATGTTGTTATGATTCGAGAAATAAGGACCAATTTACTTTACCCCGCATAATTAATGGTCTTGCTTTGTCACCATATGCACTTAATCTTGGATTTTAAATGTCAAAATCTCCTTCAGAAAAAGTAAAAAAAAACAAAAACACAAAAGCGACCGACTGACCTTGTTGGAGATATTGACCAAAACCTGCCTATAGCTGCCATTGAATTGTACATAAATCTCAATTTTTGAAGGTTTATTTTGGTTGGTTGTGTTGTAAAATTGCCTTAATATGTGAAAGATTAGTAAAATATTTTGAAAACAACTTTGGTTAAAATCAGGTATATGTATTATGCAGAGGAGGGTGGCCGTGGCAAGTATTGCATGGTTGCTGTTTGGTGTCATAGACGATCACCGGCTGGGTCATGTGACTCATGTCCTACACCGCCTCTAGTAAGGCATTGGGAACATCGTGGAAAAATACAACTTCCGGGATCGTGCATGATGGCCGCTAAAAAATAAGGTATATGTATTGTGCAGAAGAGGGTGGCGGTACGATGTAATCTATAAAAAGTGGGGTTCACGCATCAGTGGATTTAGAGTAATGAAATTATGTTAACTTTTGTGACATTACTTTTATAATTTATTTGATCAATGTAAAAAAAGGAGTTTCTGTACTATTTTCAAGACATAGTTCGTGGCTCTGCCCATTGCTATACACGTGAAATGTATCCCTAAATTTGCGTTTCAGAAAATCAAGTAAATCGTGTCCTATGCCACCTGGTATTATGTATGATATGTTTGCCCTTTTATTCGATGGAGAGAACTGTACTACAATGATGTTCCATGCAAATGTGCAGCTCAGGAATGTTGTACTAGAATTGTACCAGATTTATTTTTACAATGTCCTCGATTCACTGCCTTTAGGGGCACACCAGTAGTTCAGCTCCCATATGGATGTAAATATATTGTATTTTAAGCCTTTTGGGCAACATTTACCAGCCATGACACCTATCAATGTATTCAGAATCGATCAATGTTTGGGGATTTATGTGATTAGATTTTGCACTAAGGGACGCCAAAGAGGGCCTTCACTATTTTTACCTGTTTTAAGCCGCCTAATTCTATTCGGGATCTTGCGCATATGACAGGACTTCTTTCACCATGAAAAAGTTTAATTCATTATTGATGCATCAAAGTGAATTTGTTGGCTCTTAACTCTCGTTTTATGATTTAAAAAACCACAAACAAGCAGTAAATAATGTGACCATCTACCACAAATGAGCACCCGGGGGGGTAACTGGGTATTCTGACCGGGTGGTTAACCACCCGCGTTACCAAAAAGGTGAGACCTGGACAGGTCTCGAGACTTGCAATATAGGGTATCAAAATCGACCTGGTACTCTGCAAGTCTCACATAGGGTATCAAATTTGTCTTTTATGGTATCAAACTTAGAAAGAATTGTTAAATTAATGACAATGGTGCCTTAAATTGCCAAAAACATGTTTCAAATACTTAGAAACACTTCTTAAAAGTGTTCAAATGGTGTACAATTACATTTTACCAATGATTTCTTGCAATTATTATTTTGTCACAATTGCGTAAAGTCTCAGATAGGGTATTCATTTGACAGGTATGGTCTCGGATAGGGTATCCATTTGAACGGATATGGTAGATTTATGGTCTCAGATAGGGTATCATTTCACTCATTTTTGCCAATTTTTGGTCTCACATAGGGTCACCTTCGGAACCTGCGGAACTCGGGTGGTTACCCGGACACAAATATCAGTTACCCCCCCGGGAATGAGCAGTAAATGGTTTGTGACCATCTACCACAAATGAGCAGTAAATGATATGTGACCATCCACCACACAAACGAGCAGTAAATATATGACAGTTTACCACAAACGAGCTGTAAATGTGACCACCCACCACAAACGAGCTGTAAATACTCTTGTGACCATCCACCACAAACTAGCCATAAATGATATGCGACTGTCAACCACAAGGAAAAGTAAATGATATGTGACCATCTACCCCAAAGCAACAGTAAATATAATATGACCGTCCACCACAAACGAGCCGTAAATGATATGTGACCGTCCACCACAAACTAGCCATAAATGTGACTATTCACCACAAATGAGCTGTAAATGTTATGAGTCCGTCCACAAACAAATTGTAAATGACATGTGACTGTCCATTACAAACGAGCTATAAATGATATGTGACCGCCCACCACAAATGAGCTGTAAATGATGTTACCATCTACCAAAAATGAGCCGTAAATGACATGTGTTCATACACCAAAACAAAATGTAATTGATGTGACCGTCCACCAAAAAATAACTGTAAATGATGTGACAAACAGTAAATGATATGACAAACAGTAAATGATATATGACCACCACAAATGAGCTATAAATGATATGTGACTGCCCATAAACAAGCTATAAATGATATGTGACCATTCACCACAAATATAGCTGTAAATGATTTGTGACCATTCACCACAAATAAGCTGTAAATGATATGACCATCCACCACAAATGAGCTGCGAAGTATGTGACTGTCAACCACGAACGAGCCATAAAATATGTGATTGTCCTTCAGAAACCAGCTGTAAATATGTGACCACCCACTACAAGTGAGCTGTAAATGATATGTGACTGCCAACCACAAACGAGCTCTAAATGACATGTGACTATCCACCAAAACAAGCTGTACATGATGTGACCGTCCAACAAAAACGAGCTGTAAATGATGTTACAGGCTACCACAAACATTAAATGATGTGACCATCCACCATAAAGAAGCTGCAAATGATATGTGACCATCCATCACAAACAAGCTGCAAATGATATGTGACCATCCACCACAAATGAGCTGTAAATGATGTGACCCTCCACCAAGAACGAGTTGTAAATGATGTGACAGTCCCCCACAAACGAACTGTAAATGATATGTGACCGTCCACAAACGAGTGGTAAATGATATTTAATCGTCCACCACAAACGGCCGGTAAATGATATGCAACTGTCAACCACAAAGGAGCAGTAAATGATATGTGACCATCCACCCCAAAGCAGCAGTAAATTTTATGTGATCATCCACCACAAACGAGCTGTAAAGTATATATGGCCGTCCACCACAAATGAGCCGTAAAATATATGTGACTGTCCTTCATAAACGACGAGCTGTAAATGATATGTGACCATCCATTTCAAACAAGCTGTAAATGATATGTGACTGCCCACCACAAGCAAGCTGTAAATAATATGTGGCCACCCTGACCATCCACCAAAACAAGCTGTAAATGATATGACCATCCACCAAAACCGAGCTGTAAATGATGTGACAGGCCACCAAAAACTGTAAATGATATGTGACCATCCACCAATATGGGACCGTCCATTACAAAGGTTCTGTAAACAATAGGTGACCATCCACCACACAGAAGCGGTAAAAGATATGTGACCATCCGCCACACTAGTAGTAAACGATATGTGACCATCCACCACATGCACAAAGCAGCAGTAAATAGAATGTGAATGTCCACCATAGGGAAGCCGTAAATGATGTGACCATCCACCACAAACGAGCTGTAATTTATGTGACAATCCACCACAAATGAGCTGTAAATAAGATGTGAGCATCAGCCAAAAAGGAACAGTAAAAGATAAGTTACAGTAAACTAAGAATAAACAATATGTGACCATCCACAACACAGGGACAGCAAAAGATATGTGACCGTTAGCAACAAAGGAGAAGTAAATGATGTGACCTTCCCACACAGGAGCAATAAAAATATGTTACCATCCACCACAATCAAGCAGTAAATACTATGTGACCGCCCAGCACAAACGAGAAGTAAATGATGTGTAACCACAAAGGAGCAGTAAATGATACATCTGACCATCCACCACAAAAGCCCTCTATCAGACAGTTCACCACTATAAGCAGCAGAAAATGATATATTGGTTGCAGCAAATGTTATTATTGCATTTATTGAACCTCGGGAATTCAACTGTGCATGTTTAAAAAAAATATGACGTTTTAAATCTTATATAATATGATAGTCAAATCAAGAGTCATTCAAAAGTTCTGAAACTAATTTTAAAGAATAAATATAGGCCTAATGGTCATTCAAAAAGTTGTGAATCAAATTTCGAAAATTGAAATAATGTTCTGAAACTAATCTTTAAAAAAAATGCATGGGTCATTCAATTCATTCACATAAATCATCCAGTTTAAAACTATAAGCAGGTTTTTTTTTCTTTCTTTCTCATTTGATGTGTGGGTATGTGTGTTATGATAATCTTTAGCTGAATCGCAGACCGCACCTTTAATATACAATTATAGTAACGATCGCTTCTCAAAATAAACGTCAAAGCTAACAACATGTTGGAGTGCACCACGTTCTCTGTGACGTACGAAGAGGCCTGGATAAAACGGTGAATCAACGTTTTCTGTTCTTGTGAGGAAAATTGACAGTGGCGATAATTAATGTCCAACGATAAAAACAAGTTTATTCTGTTGTAAAAACTAACCACAACCGTGATAGAATAGTAACTAATTCATTTTTAGGCGGTGATTTAAAACAACTGAGCGATTTATTTTCTTGAAGATCGAGGTAAATTTACATCAGAACTCATCAGCAGGGTGGAGCACTGTAGGAGATTTCTTCGCTTGTCACGGGACCCGCCGGAAATGAGCAACAACAACAACGACAATGAGGTCAGTGCCATTCCATCTTTTGCCTTTTTGTCAAAGTACCTGGCTTATTTATCATTCATTTATTTTGTACACATGATATACAGGGCCGTACGAAGCGGCGGCACTCGCCCCCCCCCCCGCTCGAAAAATGGGACGCTGGCGGGACAAAAATTAATATATCGGGACGTTAGTTTACTACTTTTACCGTCCCGATATTACTGTCTCACAAATTTTTAGTCAAAATAAGCCAATTTTAGCACAAATGTCAAGGTTTTATATCGATTTTTGGCTGAAAATAGCAAAATTTTCGCGCGCTGCGCGCGCATTCCAAACAAATTGACGGTATATACATCGGGACGAAACATGAATTTCGGGACGGTAAATGTGTTTGCCCCCCTTGGCTTACATACCTTCGCACGGCCCTGATGATATACGGGGCTGTTCAATAGTTTTGGGGGTGCATTTTCGTAATTTTTGGTATATTGATGGTTGGGTTTTCGTCACAGACCCAAAGCGCCCAATTTGCGACATTGGGTGTATTTTGGAAAATGTTGCCATAAAAGCACGTAATTTACCCTAAATTGGTTGCTTTTACTGGAAAATTTTATAGAGATGGGTTTGCAGAATCACGCTTTTTGAGGTATA
>JXSR01S053315.1:0-10260 GCA_000969725.1 Ophiothrix spiculata
AGGAGTTTTAAACCTTAATACAAATGCCTAGAATGTAGTTGACATTTTAATTATTATGTGGAAAGTATTTAAATCAATTACAAGTGGCCTAGGTCCGATTGTTACTGGGTAATTTATATCAGGCCCTAAATGTTGACATATATGTTTAATACGGACCTGAGTGAAGACACCATATCAACCATGTGCACAGATTTCTCCAATTCAACGCAATTAGGACTAGGAACGAATAGTGTAGTCCGATTCCCTGCATATGATCCTTTATATGATCTTGTTTACTGGGTAGATGCAGGTGATAAAATTGTATATAGAGGTCTGTCGTATCTAAACCACGACAATAATCAACCGTGCTTTAAGGAAGAAGTTTTAAACAATGGTCAAGGTACGTGTGTCTAGTCTACAAGACTTCAGGGTCAATATTCATGAAACGCTGCTAACGCTAGTTGCCAACTAACCTATTGTCAAACTTTGATAAGTGGACAATTATATTATAGGTTAGTTGCCAACTAGAGTTAGCAGCGTTTCATGAATATGGACCCAGGCTACTATATGTTCTACTCCTCTTATTTTTTTTTTAAATTTATTTTTAAATAATTTTTTTTTTTTTTGGTTTTGTCCTAAAAATCGTCTGCAGGTTTTATTGTTGTTGCTGTTGTTGTTTTTGTTTCGTGGTTTTGTTTATTGCTTTTGATTTTTGTTTATTGTTTGTTTAAACTAGCTTGCATCATTTAGAGCGTCTAGTTCAGACCTGCAACTCACTATGGCGTCCTGTCTCATAGTGCATTGATTTCCCTATACATGTATTACTCTACCATTTTGAACTAAACATATTATATACGGAAGTCAAATACTGTGTATATGTATTGTATTCATAACGTAAATTAGATTGACCTTGAATAAAAGTGTGTCACTTACTAGTTATCTTTACAGTTGGAGAAGACAAAACTGCACATTCTACTTAGCATAACCCTTGCCCTTGCATGCCATATTCCCCAATATAGAGAGAGCAGTAAGGAGAATTTAAATTATCGTGCCAACAATATTTCTACAGGGTGTATAAAAATATATGCATATTTTTAATTAAATGCTAATAAGTTAACAACCAAGATTCGCATTGCAACTTCAGACATATGTTTTGATAGAAGAAACTTTTAGAATTATTTTGGTGTAAACATGGCAATTACTTATTTTAAAAATCGTAAAGAGCCCACTTTCATACTGAGAGAAAAGAATAATGTGTGACTCATATGTTGGGGGAGGGATAAATGTTTGAAGACAGAAGTATCATTCACTTCTTTCTTCATTTAATCATGTAGACATGATTTCAGTGGATTCTGCTAATCGGAGATTGTATTGGGGAAGTGGTAGTGCTGGCACTATAGGAGTAGCTGACATGGATGGCAACAATTCTGAAGTATTGTATGACAGAAATAATGGTGCTATTAATATCATTGATATCAAAGTTGATCAAACTGCTGGGTAAGAATGGCAACATAGTCTTTGCTTAGGATTTGTTATTTGCTTCATATTAGTTTAACTGCATCAACGAATTCTTTTTTTACCGAAAACTTAGAAATTTAAAATGTTCAGATAAATCATGTTATTCAAATTTTGACAGATTGTAGAATTAACACATAATCATTGTTTAAGGGGTGTAAGCACCTCACTCAATGTTATATTTTTGCAAATTTATTTTGTACCATAACTTTTTAACAAAGTGATTAAAGTTAATAAAAGTATACATTTTTTTGATTTTCATGCCAAATAAGGTCAAAAATGACCAAAAATGGAAAAAAGTGAATTTTTGACCTTATTTGGCATGAAAATCAAAAAATTGGCCCTAATCCAAAAAAGTAAAAAAGACGCAACATGCCAGTGGGTGTTTAAAATTTAAATTCCCATTCCTAGGTCATTTTTTTATAAAAAAATGTTATTTCTAGCTTGGTTGGAAGCCCAAATGGCCAAAAAGTGTGTTTTTCGTGATTTTCTCAAAAAATGTGATCAATATCATCATCATGTTCCTTGTGAAAATTCCTTTCTGGAAATGTATACTTTTATTAACTTTAAGCACTTTGTTAAAAAGTTATGGTACAAAATAAATTTGCAAAAATGTAACATTGAGTGAGGTGCTTACACCCCTTAAATACGTCGTGTTAATTTTGAATAATAAAGTAATTAATTCGCGCTGTTTTATCTTTCAATCACGACTCCAATACAAAATCTCCCATGTTCAGCTCTGTGTTGTCTGTCATCACTATAAATTTCAAAGTAAAACACTCATTTACTATGCTCCGAGAGGTGTTATTAAAATACATTTATAATTTGAGTCAAATAACTCTAATGAAGAACTATACATATCAAACAAAAAATAATTGCATATATATGGAAGGGTATAGAAAATAATAAACCTTTCTGGGAACTTTTATTGTGCTGATGATACTTTTCTGTGAGATTTATGAAAAAATAAATGACCGCTAATCCTGCAGGTATAAAAACTCTCTTATTTTTTACAGTAATTTGACATTCACCCTAAAATTGTGCTCATTTATTTGTAATTAATCATTCAATATTGCCAGAAAATATCCTCTGTCGTCAGATTTTTTGTTGATATTTATAATAATTTGACTTTATTATATTTATAAGTATTAGCTGCACGTTTCTATTTTTTTTGGGAACGGCGCAGCCGCGTTACCACGTCGAAGCCCTGATATTATATATAGTGTATACATAAATACACGTAGCAGCAGCATCAGATTTGTCTATTAAAATTCTATTTAATACACTGCTATTTGTTACATAGAGAAAAACACTACTTTAGCAAGTCCCATAATTCAGTCTGAAAAAGTAATGCGCAATAGATCATATCTCCATGATGTGCGAAGGTGATGTCACAACTACAGAGTGTCCACGAAGGATTGATATCCAGTTTCAAAACATCAGAAAAAATACTAAATGGTAATTTTTCATAAAACCAACAGCTTTTCTACATTAGTAGATACGTAGCATTTTCCATATGTTTCATTCATTGCTTTGTGCGATGACGTAATTGAAAATCTAGGCAAACGTGGTTTGATATGTAAAAATAATAATACAGGTATAATAAATACCTGTTATATGCACACTTGCGTATTTTTGTAAAGTTTAATGAATACAACTTTCCCAATTTCAAATCTTCTTTCTTTAGTTTTGTAATTTTTTATGATCTACATAAAGCTTTAAATTGGAGACTTCCGAATCTATTCCTACACAAAATAGCGAGATAGTCTTAATCATATATGGATCAGGACACCATATTGGCGGGCAAGTTGAGGAACCACAGTTCTGTTGATTATGTCAACATACTTCCGCACGTTGACGTTTCCGTCGACAAATACTGGTCCTAATATTTGAGTTGCTACCCAAAATACCCACCCAAACTACGTTTCTAGGTGTGTTCCCTTAGGCGCGTAACTTCTAACATTATTTGTACTGATCATTGTAAAGCTGTTCAACCGTCACCAAAATCGTTATTTCTTTCTCAAGGACACCCTTTATATGGTCTATCAATCACAATCAATCAATAAAATCTAAATTGTATTTTTCGTTTTAACTTTAGAAACGTAAAAGAGGGTTTCAGTGTAGTCATTTTTGACTATTTAAATTCAACAATTTCTCTTATTACAAATTTACAATTCGCAAAATATACACTGTTCCGAAAAATCTCTATAACTTTTCAGGAGAACATGCGATTTGAAAAATTCAAAATTCTTCAGAAACCTAAAGACATGTTTAACTTGAAAATAAATAAGATTTAACCAAAACCTTAACCACTGGCGCATAAAAAACCAATAACCGGGTATCAATCATTCGTGGACACTCTGTATGAGAACACGTGGATATATTGTCGTTCAAGCAGAATATTCGTAGAATGGGTACTTTTCAGAATTAATTGTGGGACATTCGCAAGTATTCTTTTGATCTTCTGCTAAATTTTGAAGTATTCTTCCGATTTTCAACGGGTGTGGTTATTTTCATTGCTTTATTTTCAAATGCAGTTTGATATTTTGGGGTTCTTCTACCACCACCGGTCGAGTAGCGTCCGGGTCTGTTGATGGAGGAAATTACACTGAAATATACGGAAACGTACAAGTACAGTGCATTGAAATTAACAACAAAAGTAAGTGTAACGTATGTCCTCTACCTTCGCAGAAAAGAAAAAGAAGTTGTTAAAATAAAATTTTGATGTGAAAATAGATAATGTTGGAAATAGATAAAAGTTTCTTACATTTCGGCGCTTGTACACAGAAATTTCTCGAAAACCAGATCCACTCCCTTGATTCTGGAAGTATTACAAGAGGTCACCTAACAATACTGAGCTTGTACAATCTTAAAAAATCTCAATAAGCCAAATTATACGAGATTACAATATCTACACAAATAAAAAAATTGTACATATTGTAATAAGGCGCTGGTGCACAATTAGGCTACAACTTTGTGCGGCCGACCACAACCTGGCCACAGCCTTTATTTTCCAAGATGGCGACAGTAGGCTTAATTATGCACCTCTAAATAATTTCAATAGTTGTAATGATTTTTTACAATAAACTTGAGGTGAACAATCAAACTTAGATCGCCATTTTAGAAAAATAACGCTGTGACCAGGTTGCGGCCGGCCGCACAGAGTTGAGGCCTAATTGTGCTCCAACGCCTAACATCAAGAAACAATTAATCATGGAGATATAGAGATATAGAGAATGAGAATACAGTTCAAAAGTATTGACATAATAATAAACTTTTTATTTTAAAATACGAATCAACATGAAAAACATGATGAAATTTTGCACTGTTGAAAGAAATGAAAGGCATTATTTCATCCAAATTGACCAACATTGAATTTGAAATAGAAATTGTCCTCAAGGAAACCCACCTTTCTTCCTCCAAGTCAAAAATAACCAATAAGAAGTTGATTCAACAAAGGAGAATATGAAAATAAAGGGTATATACAAAGTGATTCAGAACATTCCTTTCCAAATAACACGTTCACCACCAAAGCAGACTGCAATGGACAACACAGGGGACTACAGTACACCTGTTTATTCCAAATATTATAGAGATATAAAATGGCTTTTACTATACCGAAGAGTCCAGAATCTGAAAAGTCCTGGACTTCCTCAAAGCCATACCATGGGATTTGTTGTTGAGTTGGAACCAATCAGAGTACCTGAGTATTCTAATTCTTTTAGGCAAAAAATACTGGAGGCGTCAGCAAGCGCCTGAAGACCAGTACGTGTTTTGAATGTTTTTGAATTTCTTGAACCTATCTTCAGTATCGGTTCCTTAGTTTATATATTTAGCTGAATGCATGTGACAATGAAGAGGCCGATTTGTTTTTTATTTGGAGGGGGAGAGTGAGTAAACTACATGTGGATCCCTAGAGATAACTAATATTTGATTCCGCATTTTTTGATCATAGCAAACACTGTTTACTGGATTATTGCTTCATCGAACACAGTGACGATGCAAACAGCAAATTACGATGGATCCAATGTTGATACAGCTTTTCTTACCATTTCAATACCAAACCTTATACAAGTTTACGACATGGCTCTTTACAATGGATTATTCTACTTGACCACAGTTTCCTTTCATCAATTTGGAGGAGCAATTTTGTACGATGTCTATGAAGTTCCTGAGGAAAAAAATGGATTAGCAGTTAACTTAGAATTAAGCATGAATTTGCTGTATCTGTTTGTTGAGCCGGGTGCAATGGGTAAGAAGTTACTTTGACTTGTATCAATAAAGACGATCCTTGTGGAAATTACCATTGAAATTGTATGTCAAAAAACATTTGAAGAAAACAAGGATAAACTTGTATTTTAGTTGAAATTGAATAAAATGAATGATCTGATTTGAGTGATATCTATAACATGTTTAGATTCATAGACGAAAATTTTGATAATCGGCAGGATATCTATAACATGTTTAGATTCATAGACGAAAATTTTGATAATCGGCAGGTTAAGGTTACTGTCAACCAATTACATTCGAGAGATTGCACATATCGTTTACGTAAACGACACGGGAAATAGTTTATGTAAACGATTTGCGCAATCTCTCTATTATTGGAAAGGTTTCTGCGCCGTGACCAGTTACATGGCAACTTAATTGATTACTAGTATATATTTCTAGAAGTAAATATACATGCTGAACATTTTTACGGTGTGTGTATGTGTGTGTGTGTGTGTGTGGGGGGGGGGTAATGAAGAACAAAAATTGCAATTTACATATTTTGTAATTTTTTCAAAAAAGCTAATTTAAAGCATTTGATTTCATTTGTCAATATTGAGTTTTCAGCCTCATATAAACATGATAAAAGATGATCAGCTGAATCAAAAGAAAATATCAGGACCTTCTCATCATGCCTTGCTTTCCACATGTGGAACGATTTAGGTTGAGAAAAAATATAAGGAATCAACTCTTACCGAAATCCTTACTTTGACTACGCCCTCTATTCTTACACTGTCTTTTTACCAATAATGACCGAAGAAAAAAACATGTCCAAATTTTTCAACAGGGAGAGGGGTGACGGGGTCATTTTTTTATGGTAAGGAAAGAGTAAGACTTCATTCCTTACTTTTTCAAAAATATCTGCTTATTTAGAAATACTAAAGGTAAAAGTGTAATTGGCAACAAAAACAATAATTGTAAGACTAAGAGTACAAGCAGTTCAACAATTTAACAGACAGTGAAATGTGTTTCATTTTTCCAGTCTTATTGTTGTGTCAACAAATCTGTCATGTCTGTTGCTACCGAAAAGTCATCTAAAGTAGGGCGCTGGAGCAAAATTTGGCCCAAACTTTTTAATCTTTTGTTCCAAAGACCACGCCTGGGTTCCTTAATACTATTATTTGCAAACAAGAATAACAGAAATCTTGAACATGAATCACAACTACACCCATCAGAAAGCTTGTTTCCGAACGCAAGGTGCCAAAACAGTCCACGGAGTTATCCAAAGAAAATCCAGCTGTTGGAATAAACAAAAAGACATCCAAAATGGGAAGTAATTGGAAACAAACAAGCAGTCAAACAATCCAGAGATAACCCCAGAATCAATCAGCCCCTTCATACGAAAACAATCAGAACCCAAAGAATACATACTTTGATCATCCAAGATGGACACCTAGGCTTAACTTTTCACCAACAGATAATTTCAAAAAATGTAATAAATAGTTTACAAGAAGTGCACACTCAAGCATATGGTCATCTAGAAAAATCAACGTTGTGGTCGGATTGTGGTTTTCTAGTCCGTCGCCTTGGAGTTCTTGCGAATATGTGTTTTCACATCAAAATATTTAGTCTCATTGAGTCAGTTAAACTATATACGGTCACCAAAAATAAGTTCACCCTTGGATGACCAGACTTTGTCAAGATATATAGAACTCACCATGTTGGCGGTATTTCTCCTGCATTAAATGAGTTTTCGTTGAAGGTAACGATTCTCTATACAACACATTCTACCATTTTATGAAAGGTTATGTCGCTTTACCCATTTGTTTCCAAATCATTTTTTTTAAACAGCCGAAAAAAGTTGCATTTAACTTCTTCTAGCCTTCTTGTGGCAAAAAAATGCCAATTTCAATTTGGCCATTGTTGCATTAACATGACAACACTGCCAAAGTACACACATGGCGTGATTTCAGTATCATATATGATAATATGACACCCAATTCTGTTAGGCTTCTGTCGTGGAACAGCATTGCTTGAAAGTGAGTGTATACATGTAGACTCGATTGACCATGTGTCGTTAATGCAATAGAGAATCTGTGGAATGAAATCATGGATACTACTCTCTAAATTCCAAAGATTGAAAAATCAATCTTTTTAAGTGTGCACTCACGGCAGACTTTTTTGGATTGAAAATTCATTCTTTCAGACTGGAATTTGCAATCCTTTGAATATCTCTCTTACTTCCAAGATTTGAAAATTCAGTCTGAAAGAATGAATTTTCAATCCAAAAAAGTCTGCCGTGAGTGCACACTCAAAAAGATTGATTTTTCAATCTCTTGTTTTTTAGAGAGTATAAACCTTCAGATGATTCATGCAAAACTCAGGAACAAACAAACAGCGGCGGATTTAAGGAAAAGGGCCCTGTCAGCAACTTAAGATTTTAAAACAAAAAATGGTTGGAGGAAAATATGACATTTTTTGTTGTGCGCTAAGCGCGCGAAAAAAACCCGGTAAATTATTAAATACCGTATCACCTAAAAATTGCTTAAAAATCTTGAAATTCCGGCTAAAAATTGTCAAATTGGATCCATTATCTTGGATTTCCCGCGTAGCGCGCAAAATTTGTACCATTTTACGCGAAATTAAGGTTTGTGACTGGGGAAAATCCCCATAGTGCTGCCACTGGTTACTAATTGGTAAAATTGACCCCACAAAGCTTTTTCTTGGGTCCATCGCAATATCTTAGGGGAAAAGGTTGTGTGGGGCCAAGTGTTCTGCTCGGGCCCATGATGTTGCAAGAACACTGGGCCCTAGGGGCGGAGCACTGACCTACTGGTGATACGGGTATGTGCGGCCCTCAAGACCCCTTTTAACGCACAACCTTTAGTTCGCAAGAATTATTTTCAAAAATTTTAAGTACCCTAGGCTCATTTGTGGAAATTTAGTTCCAAAGACCCCGACATTTCAAGCGAAACTTCGAAAATGCTTGCTTCCAGCGCCCAAATTTTTCCCCAAAACATAGTAGTTCTGAATGGTCAATTTTTGGTTCCTTCCGTTCTCTAGACCCCCTTTTCAGAGTTAATCTTCCGTTCCCTAGACTAGGGTTTCAGATATCGGGGCCGCACACCACTACCAAAACCAAAGTAGGGTGCCCCCAGGACACTAGGTTTTCTATGAATCTTAGTGAACATTCTTTGGAAATATTTTTTTCCTTTAAAAAATACTTGGGGCCATTTTAAAGTGGTCAGAGGCTGGTGACTCTGCTTATTCTTAAATCTACCACTGATAAGGGCCCCGCGGCCCGGGCCTTGGATCTCAAAAACACCGAGTCCATATTATCCATTATAGCCCATCTTCACGTAGACCACCTTCTTGAGCAAAAGTTAGGTTACTCTCCATGCTTATAAAAATATTTGTATGGGGCCTTAATGATGTGAAAGAACGCTGGTTGCCGATATTTTTTCTTATTTTTCCCTCTTTCCTTTTCCTTTCTTTCTTTTTTTCTTTTCTTTTTTTTTTTGGGGGGGGGGGGGCCTGGGGGTAATTTTTTAGGGGGGCCCGGTCAGCAATTGCTGATTTTGCTGACTGTTAAATCCGCCACTGCTTGAAACAAACATGATTTTTCAAAATGAGACAACATTTACAGAGACCTTACTGCAAAATTTCACAAGGGAATGGAACCAAGGGTAGCGGATCGCAGAACATATTGTTGGCGACCGTTTTGCTCATTAGTATCGCCAACACGTAGAAAAAGTTAGTTGACAATTTTAATTGTGTTTCTCTTTAGCTCCACTAGAAACTGATGTTTGGTTTCCAGAATCCCTCAAAGAAGATGAAGGAAAAACAATAACCCTCCAAATATCTAGAACGGGGAATTTGTTTCGTTGTTCACAATTAAGTAAGTACAACCTAATGTATAGTGACTTCCATGTTGTGGGATGCATAGAAGAGTAAATTAGGTACTTTCTTGTTAAGTTGTATCTAGATTTAGAGCAGAATTATTTTTTGTATATTTTACTTGTCACATTCAGGAGTTTTTTCCTTCTCGTTTTGATTTGTGTTGACTGTAAATCAAAGCCAAGGCCCTACGTATCGTTTTTCGGATATTATATTATTTTCAAATAATTATATCATATTTTACATAGTTTTTTTAACTCATAGTAGAATATTAAAATATTCTATTATGATTTTAATAATGTAAGATGATATGCAAATATATACTGACTTGAAGATCGATCTCTGGTTAAAACTATGGACCTGAAGTGACTAAAATTAAGCTATTTTAATGAGGGGCATAGCCCCGAAGTAAAAAAGCTAAATGTTAGTCACTGAAGGACCATAGTTTTAATCCAGAGATCTGACAAATGTCAGTATTTGTTTGTTTTATATACTGTAAATAATGTAATGATTACTTTCTCAAGTGGCCTTATTTACTTAATCTTATTAAAAAATGCACTAACAAAGAGATACAACCATGAATACAAGCAATAGGTTAATTTGCGCGTATTTGCTTGCGTGTCTTAGTTTGTTGCGCGCGTGAGTCCATGCGTGAAAGTA
>JXSR01S053320.1:0-16425 GCA_000969725.1 Ophiothrix spiculata
GGTATTGGCTGATCAAAATTAGTCAAAATTTTGACCAGTAGAATTACACAGCTCACTCGCCCTATCAAACTACACGGCAAACGTTCGTGATTGGACGGCTTCGGTGAAGAGGTTGACAAAATGGCGATGTTTACATGCGCAACCTCTGCATGGCGCCCCGCGTTTAACAACGCGTTACAAGCATTTGCACAATCACCAATGCGTCACGCATGTTGTGTGTTTGACGCGGATGCCTTCAGGGCACGGGCCAATCAAGTGCTTAGATTCATTAGCGGATACCTGCGTCTTATGTCAGTGTGGAGTTGTTGAAGACATAAGAGGCCGGGGACCAGCGTAATGGAGGGTGAGTTATTGTACCTCCAGCATTTTACGGCTCCGTGTGCCACACTTCGAAGGTCTTCACGACGAATTAGCGGGAAAATTGGCGTACTTTGATCACAGCAAGTCGCAATACACGCTACTTGAAACGCAGACACGGTTTGCGTGTGAACAAAATGCAAACGCTGTGTGTGCGTCAAATGAAAATTTAAGCGATCAGCCTGGATATCGGGCCAAAATCCGAATATATCCGGAGGTACAATAACTCTGCTTCATGAGCGACACAAGATGGCGGAGAAACCCTGATCCCCCCTATAACTTCCTTGGTCTGATCACATAAATTTTGTTGCCATAGATCATAGATTTTAAAAAGAAGATCAAGTATTGTAGTTTCAGTATGAAAATTGAACCAACAAATTAATGTTGCACGCTTTGCACTGAAATTTATAATAATAAAATGCGTTTTTAAATATGGACATATATAAGAGACTCTGATGTTTACTTTATGATCGTTGCAGTAAACAATAGTAACCAAGTATTTGATATGATAAAACTGAGATAGTTTAAGTAGACACCCTTAACCAGATAGATGTTGAGGGTAGATGCCAGACTTCATATACTGTCTTGTATGATGGCATCGTCAGACATGGAGCTCAAATTTGAGGTATTTGAGTACACTTCAAAATCAACTCCAGGCTCCGAAATTCGATTAATATGTTTTGCGAATGATACACCAACATGTACGCAAGGTGTGGGGTTTCAATATTCGCGCAGTACAGTGGTATGTAGTGTTCGTGCTAAGGCAGTATTGGCGCAACAGGTTTCTGATAATGCATGAGAAAAATGCATTTTCTTGCTTTATTCTGTCAAATTTCAGACTCAGTTCATAATTTTGGCACAAGCACCTCTTCAACTTTGTCAAAATTGATTGAATTGGAGCAAGCTCAAAATCTTTAGAGAGAACACTGATGTGATGCATCATCGGCAAAAACCTGAATACTCCTTATTCGATCCCCATCAGTGTTACCTAGCTTAAAGGTTTTCAAGCCTGTGCCAATTTGACCAATTCTGACAACTTGGAGAGGTGTTTGCACTAAAATCACAATCGAGGCTAAAAATAAGCAGAATAAACTAAGAAAAACATCTTTCTTCACACATTTTGAAAAAAATCTGTTACACCAATTAAAATTAACCAAGCTCCGGCGCCAGTGGCATGCCATATGGCCTTGGCAAGAACAGAATAAAGCAAACATGAAGGATATCTTTACCTCACACTTGTTTTAAATATGATATCATCAGTTTTATTGATATTCTCATCTAACATAGCACTGATGATAGTTTTGTCCAAGTTATTGTAATTCTTTATTGAAAATGTTACACATTAAGATGTATGTCATACTTGAAGTTAAAAGTCATGTGTAGTCATGGCTAGGTATGTGTGAGCATAGCCAAATTATGGTAAAAATGATTAAATTTACAGGCCTATATTGGCAACTGTCAAGTCTGCAGGAGGCGCTTCAAAACTCAACCTGGTGGCTGACAGAGAACAATAGTAACCACCCAAACATCGAACCCTTTGTTCACGTTGCGAGACGTCAAGATGTTGTCATAGCTAACGATGGGTTATGGTCTTACGATGGGTTAACGATGCATTTTAACATTAGTGAAATCTTAAGTTACCCAAGATCTCTGGAATCTCTCCATCTGTGGTGTATACAAACCTAAAAAGATATGTGTCCCTCAGGAATGACCAAACATTGACATGCCATAACTCCCCATGCTCACTGATATTGTTGTTTTTACCCCCATCAAATAAGTTTTCCTTTTGATGAAAGCTAATATCTTTCAAAGCTAATGCTGTTTCATCAAAAGGTGAACTGTGCATAGACAAATGTTTTTTAGGAAAACTTTATTCATTTGAGTGGAAAACACCCATTTTGGCTTTGACAATGTCTGGTCTTCTTAGAGGGGGACTAATATTCATCATGCTGATCTTCATGCCCAACACAAGTTACATCTTCAGATTGCCTTCAGCTGCTCTGATCATCCTATCAAATCTTCATTAGTAACACAGCAGCACAGCCTCCATCTTGAGATAATCTTCAGGCTTGGGTAGTCTCTTCATGATGTTTTGGCCCACCGACACAGTCTCCAAGACGACTCTGAGTAACTTTACATCCAAACTCGGAGAAGCCTTGGAGATTGCATCAGGAGGTCATTTCTCCCATTTGTTGTTAGGTCAGATACTTGCACTGGTGGAACTTCATGGAAGGAGTCTTCATGGTAGCTTTCATGTCCTCTCAGAATATCATCAATAGCAGCTGACATCAGTTTGGATTGAATCTGGAAAGTACTTATTTATTTCTACTATACTTCGACCAACACTAAATAGGCGGGAATTATGAGGCTTTTCTTCATCCGCAATTAAACATAATCCCACTTACATGCGCACCGTAGATACTGATACGCAAGTACGCTGCGTCTCCTGCAGTTGTGCTGTAGTTCAGCTACACACACGCTTATCTGTATCAATGCACGATATGGCGAGGCCCACCTATTTGGTGTTGATCAAAGTATAACAGAGTAAATCTAAATGGCAAAGAAAAAATAAAACACAATTTCAACTGTTCTAATCAAATTTATTTTCCTTTGATTATCTGGATATTCTTTATGTTTTATTTTCAGGAATATCTTTATAAGTTACTTGCTTAAACGGCAGTAAAATCTTCACTGTTGAAAGTTCAGTTCTTTGCTGGATTTCATTTATTTATGACATTAAATTATATGTAGTCTTATCATTTAATTGTTTTCGCTGTTTGCATCATCTGTAATGGGAGTAACTTGGTTAACTCTGGCCTTTCCTATTGAAAACACGCGGCTCAATATGTTTCCTATAACACCACTATTTTGACGACTTTCTACTGGTCTGTGTATCGATGAGTGGGAAGAACATTTGTCTGGAGGGTCAAGGACATCCTCCTCATGTTGTTGTTCTTTATCTGCAGAATTGTTAAGATTGTCTTTAAGCTCTTCTTTTACTGACCTTGGTTTAATTATATTTTCTTTGTCTTTCTTTTGATGGTCATTCTCTGAAGCAGTTTTTATTGCTTGCTGCTTTTGATGTTCTGCTAACAGTTTATCAGTTGTGGTTTTGTCCTGCTGTTTCAAGTCTAGCTGTTCATGGCAAGCCCGTGGACTTGTTTTAGTTTCTGTATCGGGAGGACTTGATAATTCCTTTGGGGTTCCCATACCTTCTGCCGCTTCAGAGCTGCATTCTGATGAAAGTCTTGATATCGGCCAAAGTGCATCCTGAAAAGATAACAATGTACATGTGCTTAACTGTTGTCAGATCACTTATTTCACCACAAGTCTGTAATTGGTTTGTAAACTTTGTATAAAGGTATTCCCTATATTGGTTGGTGAAACATTTCACGTTCTAGTATGAGAGGTATTTGAACTCGGGATGAGGTCAAGAATGACATCACTTGAAGTGTCATGACTAATTGACCTGCAAATATTTATCATGTTTATGGAATTAGTCATGATGCGTCAAGTTATATAATTATTGGCCTTGATCTGAGCTCCGAATACATGACAAATACAGCAATGGTCCATATCCATTGAATAGCAGTATATAAAAAGTAGATCCAACGGTCAAGGTACAAAACACATCAAGGGTCAAATTTGTTACAGACGGTTACGTAATGGTTCATTGGTCAGAAGTTCTATAGGAGAAATAGAAGGTACAAGAAACAGATTACATGTAGATAAGAGGTTGGTTTTTGGCCAAAAGCGACAGCTTTGAATGACAAAATTGAATGCCTTGGTACATTAGGGCAACGATATGGAAATTAAAACCCCCAACATTGACTCAAAGTCAAACGTACCTTGTTTGCTTCAGTGCTTATGACACTACTTCCAATTATCTTAGAACCATTTCCTTCAAGCTCGCTTGCACTGTAAGATGCAGACACCATACGATGCGAAGACTTTGGAAGAGCCTGATGTGAAAACTTCTTCATTGCTGTCTGACTTTGATGTATGTACTCGCGCAGTCCCGCATCTTCAGATTCAGCCTTAGCAACGGGTAGGTGATGAGGCGCATTGCTCTCCGTTTTCGCACTACTACATCGTGTATCACTCCCTTTTTGCTGCTTGACCTCGTGTAAAATAACTGACGTGGAATGTCGTCGAGAATCCTCGGGTGTTTTCAGTCTCTCATTTGGTGCCTTGTTGTCATCTAAAACGCTAGTGATACTTTTTCCAGCAACCAAGACGGTGCAACTTGAACGTGAGGGTTTGTGTTCTGCAGGTTTCACGTAGATGATAGAGATGCCACTTTTCTTCTTTTTCGTTGATGATGTTGACTGACTGATTGTGACACTCTTTCTGCTGCTTGATTTACTGCTGAGTCTGCTTGGTTTGATGTCATCGTTTGATTTCACCTTAGTGTGCTCTTTGTGGTCTACTTTGGTTTTCATACTGCCCTGTATTGTCTTTTCAAGTTTACCTGAGTTACCACTCGTTGATTTGTTCCGTTTCTCGTCACCATTGGTGTCGTCAGTTGTTGGTTTTTGTGATATTGCATCCTTATTTTCCTGTGAAAGGATTGTTTGATCATTTTCTACCCGTGGGTCTTCTTGTTTTGGTGATGCCATGGGTCTATCTTGTTTTGGTGATGCCATGGGTCTACCTTGGGGAGCTTCTCTGGTTTTTTCGGCTGCTGATTCATTGCCAACTGATCTATCGCTATCGTCAACACAAACAACTTTATCGTCACAATAGTTTTCTTTATCTATCACAGTACTTTTAGAAATTATTATGTTGTCTGTTGGTGACTTGTTACCCTTCTGACCATTTTGATCTTTTTGTGAAAGTTCTTTTCCAGTACTTTGTTCGTCAGTGGATCGTCGCTTGAAAACACTGCTTATTTTGTTCATTACGATGTTCAATAAACTACTGCTTTTCTTGGTTGCCACCTCTTTATATGATTCTTTATTTTGGTTATCGTTAGTTTGATTAAGTAACGGCTTAGTAGTCTCTGTTGTGTTTGGTTGGTTCTTTGCTTTGTCGCTGTCTGTTTGTTCGTCTGCTTTTTCAATAACCGGCGAATTTATAACATGCGCCCTGTATGTTTTTTTCTGCGCTTGTGGTCTCATGCATACCCCTTCTACATCTCCGATTGACACCAATTCCTCGTCGGAATGTTTGGCCGTGATGTCTACTTGTTTTTCCTCAAGAACTTTACAGCATTCATCAAACGCTGTTTTCTGTTCTTCACCGGCATCCTTGCATATCTGAGTCACTAAAGTGTCCTTAAGGACTCGTGCCGATCCTTCGCAATGTGTCATATCGGGTCGAAATATATTTCTAAATGAATTTCGACTTTGTGGATGATGTGCTCCTGCAAGGCCCCTTTTCAAATCTGGTTTGATGGAGATTGCCGAAAGATTTGACTTGACAATTTCATCACCTATGTCAATAGACTTGTTGTTGTAAAATGGTATCAATTTGAAGTATTGTGGTCCCTTTATGTTATCAGGAGCACCGGGTGGTGGCGATGCTGGTGGCTCTCCAGCAGACGAGCTGCTACTTTTCTCGCGTATAAGCTGTCCCGATTTATTTTTAGACAAACTTTCCAGGGATAAAGTAGCTTCTGTAAAAGACGTTACAGTGGGTAAGCCATCATCGCTGGATATCTTAACTGCACCTTCAATAACAACTTTGTTATCCTCAGTATAATGAATAATTTCCGTTAAACTGGGATCTAAATTCAACGATATAGGTTCGTGTTCAGCAATTAATGGATTGTCAAGAATACCAACAACCTCTTCGTTTTCTTCGTCATCTTCTTCATCATCTTCTTCAGCAGCTGGTGACACAATAGGATCGCTGAAGACATCCATTACTGAAGTTAAGAGAGCACTTGAGTTATTCAATACGTAACTACTGTCTCCCCATATTTCTGTCAAGTCGTCTTCGTTGAATTCAAAGTCCTCAGCTCTCATAGAGGAACCTGAAATTCCAGTGTGGACCAAGCTGGCCGAGGAAAGCTTAGCCTTATCAAGTTCTCCCAAGGCTTCTCCGACGACATCCTGCGCAAGAAACCGTCCCAAATTGCTTGGAGTCTTACGGAGAATACCCTCAACTGATTTTCCCTCTATTTCAATCTCATCGACGCTATCCGAGACAGCATCAGCCGCAATTATCCTAGCGATATTGCTCGATGTCTTTCCTCTAATTTGGTAAACTTTCAAATCTGGAGATCCTGATTCTATTTCAGTTTCTGCATCAGTGATTACATTTCCCACAATTTTACGAGCGACATTGCTTGGTGTCCTTCGACATTTCCCATCAATGGCACGTCCTCCATCTTCAAGATCATTGCTAGCTTCTGATATCACCTCGTCTGTCACACTTCTTGCAATATCACTTGGTGTTTTTCGACGACTTGTTGGGAGCACGTATATTGGGGACTGTCTGTCCAGTTCATGACCAGCTGAGTCAACCGCTGTTTGAATTAAGCTACAAGCTACGTTGCTTGGAGGAGACCGAAGGGGCATATCCCTACGTTCTACTTGATTGTTAATTTCATCAACAGCATCAACAACTGCTATCTTTGCAAGGCTACGTGCTATATTACTTGGGGTCTTTCTCAAAGATACCATCACCCGCTCCCCGTCTTTTTCAAAGTCATCAGCCGCGTGTGACATCACGTCCTCTGCAAGTACTCGGGCCAAGTTACTCGGTGTTTTTCTGTAAATGACGTGCATCACCTCGTCCTCGTCCAGACCAGCGACCACATCTTTGATGGTGCTTTCGGCCAGACCTCGTGCCAAATTGCTTGGCGTTTTTCTTCCTGTCACATCTACTGCATGACCATCTTCTTCCAATTCAGTTGTTGCTCCTTCTAAAGCACCCTTTGCCAGAAATCGGGAAACATCACTTCGAGTTTTTCGAAGGGTAGTCGTAGGTTTAACTTTAGTGTCGGCGTCTAAAGACTTGGTCTTGTAGAATGACTTCTTTCTAGCTTCGTAAATTTTTGATGATTCATGAATGTCATCCTTTGCCCGTACTATCGCTCCTTTAGCCAACTTTCTTGCTAAATTGCTTGGAGTGCGTCTAGTTTCTGTTTCCACATCAGCTCCTTCAAAAGTTCCCAATTCGAAGGCTGCTTCTTGCAATGCGTTTCCTGTAATGTCTCTGGCAATATCACTTGGTGTTCGATTGTCAGCGGCACGATCATCACTAGCAGATTGCGTGAGCCTTGTAATTGGCTGAGATACACCACCTCCTTCCTCAGATTTTGCTTTTGATATCTTTTCGGTCTTGTATATTATTGACGATTCGTGAATATCATCTGTTGCCATTGTTATGCTACCCTTTGTCAATTGTCTTGCTAAATTGCTTGGAGTCCGTCGAGTGTCAGTTTCTACTAGAATGCCTTCCATTTGTTCTATATCGATGGCCGCCTCTTGTATTGCACTACCAGCAAGGTCTCTAGCAATATTACTGGGTGTCCGTCTGTCAACAGTTGGGCCGGCCCCAACAGATTCTTCTGTCGCTTGTTCGATAGCACTTTCTGCTAGCTGTCTTCCTAGATTGCTAGGAGTCTGTCGACCAAGAGTTTCAATATCAGTTCCTTCAATATCCTTGATATCAGTGGCAGCATCCTCTACAGCAGTTTTGGCAAGGTATCTTGCAATTTCACTAGATGTTTGCCTGCATACCACGCGGTCGATTTTCAGGTAATTGTCAGCAATATCTTGTAGTTCTGTATCATCAACAGCAAATTTTGCCAAGTGTTTTGCTGTTATGACACTTGGAGTTTCTTTCGGAACCTCTTTGCTTATTTCTTGAACTACAGGTACTTCTATCTCTGATGTCTTATGGATCTCCTCTTGTTTAATTTCTTCAGGGTATTTGTCTTCTGCTTCTACTTCACGTTTCTCAATCTCTTCAATCTTTGTTTTAATCTCTTTAGGTACATCTCGAAAGAAAACACATAATCTAGCATCTGTTATTTGATCTAATTCGTCGACAGCGTCAACCAGAACGCCGTCTGCTAATTTCTGGCCAACATTACTTGGTGTCTGTCGCAAGTCGTAATCTTCTTGAGAAACTTCATACACAGCGTCCTCTACGGCTTCATACGCCAGACCCCTGCCAAGATGACTACTTGTCTGGCGTACCAGTCCACCTTCTATACAGCTCCCTTCAGATGTCATGTCGCCAATGACATCATCTAGAGCAGATTCTGCGATAGCTCTTGCAACAGTACTGGGAGTCTTTCTGACGGGCAATATCAATGGCTTCGCCGGTTTAGCCTTTTGCTGGTCAATTTCATCAAAAGCATGACCAATGGCACCTTTGGCTAGCTGCTTCGCTGTAAAAACACTTGGAGTATCCCCTAACTTAAACTCATCTGTTTCTAACTCGTTGTGGGCTTCCCCGATTGCATCTACCGCCAATTTTCTTGCAGTGATCACACTCGGCGTGTCCTTCATTTCCGCGTCTTTGTCAATCCTACCATCGGTAGGCATAACTGGCATTGGTTCAATTTCCTCAGGGATCTCTGTTTCTAACTCGTCGTGGGCATCATCAATTGCATCCACAGCAAGTTTTCTTGCGGTGACTACACTTGGTGTATCGATCAAATCAGCATCTTTTGGTTCAATTTCCTCTGCGATCTGCGATGGTTCACTTCCAACAAGGTGTGGCAATGTCACCTTGACAATGGTGTCTAGGATAACCTGCGAGGCGAGCACTTCTTCCAGTGATGAGACCGCAACATTTTGGGCAACTGCCTTTTGGACGGTATCGTGTACAATGTTTTTCGCTATAGCTTTTTCCATGGACCGACTAACAAGCTCTTGCGCAATCTTGCTCTGTTTCTGCTCATCATCTATATAAAAAGGGAAAATGGAGAATGTTAGAAATAGAATTTGGGAGTCCCTGAGTGTGGCGTAGATTGAAATACCATGATTTCTTTGAGAGACATAATTCTTTTACTCTGCGCTTTACTTTACCTAAAAGTTCAGAAGGTGAACAAACTTTTGTGTCTCTCATATCAGTGCATGAGAAATGTAATCTCGACGCTTATACCAAACGAAACATTATACATTACAATGCAATGCAATGAAATTGGGAAATTTGATATCTGTTCGATACGGGGATCTTCTTGATTTCACCTGATTTAAGGTTTCTTTTGAACTCAGTTTGAAGTATTTTTACCCCATTTTTTGCTCAGACTTAGTTCAGAATTTTTGTGTGACCTTATAGCAGATGTGTTTGCAACATAGGCTACGCCAATCCCCTCCTCTTGGTTTATATCTCACCCACTTGTTAGTCAGAGGTATACATCGTCTCAGGGAGGGAGGGGTAACATTATCTCTACAAAATGGTTTTAAAGTGTGACTTCTTACCATCGTCTTCAGGTTCTTTAAATTGCACTCTTTTGGGTGAAACTTCTTTGTGGTCTTCTTCTTCCTCTCCTGCGATGGCTTTGATTGGTGGCAAAACGTCGGCGCAAAGGCCAACCTCGCTCATGGCCTCGCCCCAGGTGGGTTGACTGGGTACGAGTGGCAAAGGTTCGTCGAGGATTTCCATACATGTCGTGATGGCAGCCTACAAGTAAATTACATTTAAGAAGATTTAGTGGTATCTGTTTCAGACGCACACACCCAAAAACCATCTAATATTAATCTGTATGACATTTTATAAGGCATTGCGTCCAAATACATCTACTCCTCGAGAGACATTCCTATGATAAGTCACGAAACTTTGGCTCGATTTGCAAGTTCCTATCAGTACTGGTTCCATCAACAACAGACATTTGTCATCTCTTCTAAGAACTCTTCTCTCCGACGGGGGAAAAATCACTCGCTATTGAACTATACAATATTCACGCATAGTTAGGGATTGTCCCTTTCCATTTGAGTGGATAAGTTTGAGCGAATGTTACAAGCGAATGTCTATTATAGCTCAGACGAGTGAATGTCTTAGAACGCAAAGCACTAATAAGAATTTCTGCCTCCTCAGTTAATGTCATTTTTTCATTTGTCCTCATTCGTGAACAATTATGGTATTGGTTAAATTTATTGAGGTCATGACGTTAATGGTGCATTCATAGTCCAACGATTTCACAACGATTTCATCGCACGACGTCTGTCGATACGCAGTCTTTAAACGCGGTGCGCATATTGCGCTATAACTCTTGAAGACTGCGTATCGGTAGACGTCGAGCGATGTTGCAGTGATGAAATCGCTGGACTATGAACGCACCATAATGGTGCATTCATAGTTCAACGATTTCACAACGATTTCATCGCACGACGTCTGTCGATACGCAGTCTTCAAACGCGCTGCGTATATTGCGCTATAGAGGGTTTGCACGTGACGTCATATCATACTCATAACTCCATTTTCATGGGCCGGCAAACAAAAAGTCCCGTCACATTACAATCTTTTCGCAGTATCAAGACATCAGATCACAACAAATGATGACAAGAGTATACAGTACATTTACATGTATTTAGTTTAATTTTCAAGTCATAATTTGAAGTCAATCACGAGTTACAGCCGATTTTGATGTCTTGTTCACATCACAAACTAGTCCGCGCTCCACCAAGATGGCGTCGAAACGGTCTGCGTGTATGGTGCGCATCGCGTCGTGCAAACCCTCTATAATTCTTGAAGACTGCATATCGGTAGACGTCGTGCGATGAAATCGTTGGACTATGAACGCACCATTAGGGTAACATGAATCATTTTCAACAAAGACCATACAAGTTTGTCATGTTCATCATGCGTACAAAAAAAGATGACTTGTAAATTTGGTGGTGCTGCTCGCTACTGCCAACATTTTGGGTCCTCTGCTTAGAATTCTAGGGAAATACATTGAAACACAGTGAGCTCCTTACCCGGGCCTCTCGCTCTTTTTGTCGCCTTTCTCTTTCTAATTGTCGCTGTTGTCGTTTCATTTCCTTCTGCAATTCCTCCTCTCGTTCACGCTGTACTTTCGTCTCCTCTTGATTACGTTCCCATTCAATCTTACGTGCTGCGAATTGATGCGTTCGCTGAAGTTGTACGACTGGTGGTATACCGCCGCTACGAAGCATGGCTATAAGGGAATCGATTAAAAGACAGAGGTTTTTTTATTACAGGTGACAAAATATTAAAATCGTATATCCTGTAAACTATGTATCGGTGGTGGTCGAATAGGTCGATGAATGAGATTCAATCAATAAATTAATCAAATATACACCGTACTTGCATGAAGGAGTCTATTCGTACGGGGGACCAACGGCTTAACGTGACTTCCGAACCAAGGAGCAAGTAGAGTAAATTTCTTGCCCAAGGAGACGAACACCGCCGCACTCTGGGCTCGAACCCACAATCTGTATTACGAGATCCGTGTTCTAACCGCTGAGCCACGCTCCCACCTAAATTCTCTAACATGAGAGTATGAGAGTCATGCGATGAACAACGTACCTTGGAGTTTTTTCAATTTGCGTTCAAATTTCTTGCGTATGACTGTCAGCTTTCTCTCCAGATTGGCCGTTATTTTGGATTCTTCTTCAGCTGCCTTCTTCATCCGGGCTTCTGAAATTCTTGCGTAATCGGCTGCAAAATAATGTAATATACAAAGTGCATTATTAACCAAAAAATGAAATATAACCCAGTGTTTTTATCATGGCGTTAACTCAGATCCCGACTCAGCTCCATCAATAACAAGACGGCGGTTTAGTACCGATTCGGCATCTCCGACTTGTAACAAGGCCTATAAAAGTGGGTTGTTAAATTCAACCACACTTAAGTATATACAGTAAAATGAATGTTAGAGGTTTTTCTATACCTTGTTGTTTCAACCAGCCTAGCTCCAGTTTCCTCTCGCGTGATGTAATTGAATCGCTCAATTGAGAATTGGATCGCAACTTGTGTAGATATTCCGACGCAAATCCAGAATCTTTGGAAAGAAGCTTTCTGTCCCATTTCTCCTCAAGCTAGAAATTAGAAAAAAATCATAATATCAGTATATTGAATACCAGTAGGCCAATATATGCGCTGACAATGCCCTATAAAACATCAGGCAGACCGTTTGCGTTTTGAGTGTGAATAAATTTGCGATGCCGTTTGCGATGAAAATTATTGGAAATTATGGCAACGCATTGCGTTTTACGTATACATGAATTCAGCTTAACTCATATAAGAGGCTTCGATCGCAGAATATGTCCTACTGGCGTGCATGAATGGGTTCTAAGAAGCAAAATTTACCACAAAATTACTGAAAATTACCACTGAAACATTATCACCTGCCCTAAATTTACCGTTCATATGCATATACTTACCAATTTTTCTTGATCTTCCCTTTTCGTAATGACCCTCTCTTCCAGCCGCTTTGCCCGTTGTCTCTCCTCTTTTGCTCTCTTGCGTAAAAAGGCGATTTTCTTTTCGTGTTCCTATATTGAAACAAAATAAAAAAAGAACAACTTTTGAACTTTGTTTTACATGTTGATTTCGTTAAAAGAGTGGGTCAACTTATGGGTCAACTTATGCCCATGACATACTTACAAGACGCAGCTAGCGTCTGGTTTGATTTTAGACGCTACGAAGACGCTAACCAGACGCTACCAAAATAAAATATTTTCAATTTTAGCGTCTTCGTTAATGTCTATCTAGACGCTAGCTGCGTTTTATATCATGGGCATTAGGTGGACATGCACGTAAGCAAATCGGCAACACAAACACATTGCCGATATATTGGCGAAGTCAAACTAAGTA
The DNA here is from genome assembly GCA_000969725.1 of Ophiothrix spiculata. Classification (NCBI taxonomy): domain Eukaryota; kingdom Metazoa; phylum Echinodermata; class Ophiuroidea; order Amphilepidida; family Ophiotrichidae; genus Ophiothrix; species Ophiothrix spiculata. The sequence goes on from JXSR01S053320.1 coordinate 13,102, forward strand.
CCTGAGAGCTAATTTTTTTTTATCAAATAGTGCATGGGGACTCGGAAAAAAATGAACAACTGAACTTTTAAATATTTTCAAAAATAACATCAATAAGGTTCACCAGTCCGAAAATGAAATTTTCATTTTCGGACTAGCGATCCTTTTTTTCATTTTCAGACTTGCGATCCTTTTTTTCATTTTCGGACTAGTGAACCTTATTTCATTTTCGGACTAGCGAACCTTATTTTCGGACTGGCTAACCTTAGGATTAGCGGACCTTTTTAAATTTCGGACTAGCGGACCTTATTTCATTTTCGGACTAGCGAACCTTTTTTCAAATTCGGACTAGCGAACCCTATTTTCGGACTGACGAACTTTTTTTCAAGCGAACCCTCAGGTATAGGAAAATACGCTTTCGGACTAGCGAACCTTATTTCATTTTCGGACTAGCGAACCTTCGGACTAGCGGGCTGTTACCCTTACATCGTGCGTTCTCTCTGCGCTTGCCACATCTTCCTCATGTTTTTAGAAAATAAAACGTAGCGGGGTCGTCAGCCCCTCTCAAAAATACGTACACAAAAAAACGCCTTAGAATTTGGTCACAAATACTAATTGGGTGCAGTAGGCCTAATATTCGATATGATTGATAAATTGTTATTTTCACGACTTACGTCTTGAAATGGTTAAATCGAAGCTTTAGATTTGACTTTTATGATTCGGCGAACATGAATTCATGTGGACTTGCATAATTATAGCAATATGAACACACATGCTTCAATGCTCAAGAACATAACCCATGATTGACCGTAGCAGGACTCGAACTAACGACCATTCTGATTCTGTACTCTTCCCCAAGACCTCACAAATTGCGCCTACCTCTTTTTCCACCTGTAGTTTATGGTTCAGTCGTCTTTGTTCTTCCAGTTCTCTCTTCACTTCGTCTATTTCACGCCGCAGGCAATGCTCTGTGATTATGCATGCGTGCTTGGCATCGTACGCATCAAGTTGTTGTTTCAATCTAAAGGACAACATTAAAAAAATAATGAGGCCAAATATACCTCAGTTAATCTATTTACAAATGTATAAGGTAACGGTAAATATGCTCTGTCTATAGTTTGTGGTTTGTTAATTGTTCCGCACAACTTGGACATTTGAGAACGTATGTAGGTCTTCTACGCTATATTTTGTAGCCATTCGTCATGTATGTGCAGATTTTTGCACCAGCGAATGAGATTTATGGTCTAACAAATGATTTCATCAGTGTAACAGCAGACTACTTAGTGTAAAAGGCATTATGGTTCGCCCAGAGTCCAACGATTTCATCAGTGAGACATCACTTGCAGTCTTTGAATTTCAAAGCGCATGACACTATTATATAGGTATAGGATTGAGAAGCAGTGGCGTAGCAAGAATGGGGCAAAGGGGGCAATTGCCCCACCCCCCTGAAAGAAGCCTTCCCCCCACCCCCCGCTGTAAAAATTAAGAAATTGGGGTGTACCATTTTGTGTCTACCCATTTGGAGAGTTCCCCCTTCAAAATATCTTTGCCCTGCCTTGCCCCCCTTAATCAAAATGTCTGGCTACTCCACTGTTGAGAAGTTGCACAATATTGCCATGTTTAGCAAATATTATGCTATTGTTCGCATATGTTGCATCTAGTTCGCAACTTGTTCCTAACACAAAGATGTTGTTCAGTTGTTCAGTTGCGCAACCTTGCCAGGAGCTGACAAGGTCGCGCAGGATTCCCTAAGGTTGACAAAGGTTACGCAAGATTGCACAGTTATTGCCCATAAAGGTTTCCGAAAACTGCGCAAAGCTGCACAATGTTGCAGAAAGTTACACAAATTTGCACAGCATTGCCCCAAATTGCCGAAAGTTATGTGAAATTAACATATATTATAGGATGGTATATAGTTGAAATATCCGACCGCACGTCCGTACCCAAACATTACATTCATAATTATGTCCGCAGCTATATTTTTCCCAAATAAAACTCTTTTTCACAAACTACGCCTTATGATCTTGATCCCATCACTTACCCGTGATAGAGGGGAGCGTGGCCGAGCGGTTAGAGCACGGGTCTCGTAATACAGAGATTGTGGGTTCGAGCCCCGGGCCGGGCGGTTTTCGTCTCCTTGTTTCCTTGGGCAAGAAACTTTACTCTACTTGCTCCGTGGTCGGACAGTCACGTAAAGCCGTGGGTCCTTCACTGGGCGCTGCATACAGTGTATACCTGGTGAGTCTATAATAGACCAAGCTTCTCTACATGTATATAGGCCTATATTCTCCGATATGCGCTAAATGGTGCATGATAAGCAGAATCTTTTAAAATCGAGATAAGGCTGAAATAAGATTAGATTGGTTGACATAAATTATATGCTAAGGCTGCGATCACGTAGAAGTATATAATTCGATATTCGCTATATGCTCCCGAACTTGCACTCATGTTTGGTAATTATCCAAAATAATTATCCGTCGGTAAGAATATGTGTGCCGCATCTATTTAATTCGCGTTTAGCGAAAATCGTTTACCGTATAATACTTCTATGTGATCGCAGAGAGCACACGTGTAGACTCGCCTACCGTTTTTGTCTCTCTTTATTCTTTTGTCGACATCTTTTCTGTGCATCTTCAATCCTCTTTTCGTGAGCCAGTTGGTCGGCTGTCTTGACTCGGTCATAACGTCTTTTCTCTTTTTCTTCACGTTCTATTTCTAGCTGTGGATAACCAAGATAGGCCAATTGTGTTAACTAACGGAGGTACCGTATATCTTTGAAAGTCAATATTTGTTTTGTTTTTTCTACAGCAACAACAACACAACTACAAACAAACACAAATTAAAAAAAGAGAAAACACTCACACAGCATCGTCATAATTCAAACCTTAATTTAAAAACCTAAATAAAATGGGACCAGGATATCTCCTTAGGTACGCCAGAGCGGGCCTAAAAGTTAAACGAACAAACAAACGAACAAACACGATGAGTTTGTGGATGTCACATAACCTTGCGGCGAGGTTACGATGTGTTTACGGCGTCATACCGGGTAGAAATTTAAGGGACACAGATCGGACACCGGCCGGTGTCAGTGCGGAGACCGTGTGAGGTCCGTGGAGATGCCGGAAGCATGCCCAAAGAATTTGATTTGGCGTTAAAACCTTGCGGCTTGTATACGTTGCTTCAGTTTTGGTCCGTCGGCTGTTTAGGATCATGCTATCATAATTGAAGACATCATTAACAAGCCGCAAGGTTTTAATTTCAAGGCATGCTTGCGGTATGCTTTCGGTGCATGGACACCGTCCGATCACCGGCCGATGTACAGTCGGTGTCCGCTGTAAACCGCAA
>JXSR01S053323.1:21440-48364 GCA_000969725.1 Ophiothrix spiculata
AGATTTTTGCATCCTTTGAAGTATTAGCGGTAATAATGACAGTATGCAAAGTTTCATTGTCAAATTCAAACCCTTTATATCAAAATACTTAAATATTCTTTTATTTCTAATTATCGTTGTCGACAACGATAAATACCGCCCTCTATAATTGAATTTGTAAATTTGTCCTTTTCAAGAGATCTAATGCATACACAAAATTTCTTTTGATTGATCTGCAATCTATGATGTTAAAGGAATGTTTTACAAACAAAACTTTTGACTTTTTCTTGATCTAAAGCATCAATAAATATGTTTAGAGAATAGCCTTATACCCAAGATCAACAAACAGAATAAAATTCAAATTTGTGACTTTTCTGAAGGTTTTAATCAAAATTTTCCTGATATCTGGTAATTGACTGTTATTTTCTAACATATGAAGTGTAAATCAGCCACACTTAAAATTTTAAAATTTTGTCCAATGCCCCTTTAATTGATTGTTTTCACCGTGCACAAAGTCCAATGCGAGTTATTTTTAGATTATTGTGCTGTGTATGACGTTTGTCCGCTTTCGGCTATAATTCAGCACTATCATGTTGGGAGTAGAATACATGACTAATCCATGTAAGTTACTTTTCACGTCTTTAAAATGGTTTTACTTTTTTCAGTGTGACCCTGCTGGCTGTCTTCAGGAGCTGTTCATCAACATTGCCATTGTTATGTGTGGAAAACAGTTTTTCAATAATTTCATGGAAATTTTAATGCCGTAAGTATTTTTCTCTTTGACGTGGATTAGTATATTTGAAGCCATTAATTTAGAACAAGATAGCTTGCTTAACTAGCATGACAGGCCAAAATATTGGGTGAGTCATTGGCAAATTTGTTCTTTTCAGCACTTTTAAGCATTTTTTGTCAAACATCCCTCCCACAGACACCTACAACATTGTTTTCAAATTTTCATCAAGTTTACATAAGACCTATTATATATATAAACTCAATAAACTGTTTTTTGGTTTCATCTGAAAGCTGACATCTTAAGCTTTAAAATGACACCCTACTTTTGATTATCTGTTCGATTGCAAAGTTACATCCAAATTGGTAAAAGGCATCAGGCTGTTTCAGAAAACTATGGTTCTTAGAAAATCAAGTTTAAAGTTTCTTTACTGGTAAAACTTAAATGGAGATAGGATTTTTATCTCGGCTTTTAAAACATTTGTCTTACGTTTTTGGATGTTAGAACCTGATTAATATAATAGAATACACTTCAAAGGTAACGTTTCTGATGAAATTAGAAATTCGACCTTGGATGTGATTTTTGATTATGCTCAGCTTCAATGGCCCGTATCTCGTAATTTACTATGTCGACCTTAAGGTACCTTTCAATATGACGGGTCACATATGTGATATTTTTCTATGAAATCACTCGTTCATATTTTGATTTATCAGTGTACTCTATGTTACAAAGTACTGTATATGGTCATGCTTTTTAATGTGGGTGCCCAAAAAAGGTGGATTTGTTACATTAGGAATAATTTTTGCATCGTTTTTGTTATATCTTTTCAATAGTCTAATAAAATGGCATAATGTTGGTATTATTTGAAAGATAATTTCATAGCCTCTCAAGAAATTAAGAATAAAGCCCTAATTTAGTCACTACTTAACCCTTTGAACCGTGGCCATTCCATGTGTATCTGTACCGCTGACCCGGACAAACCCCAAAGTTAAAAAACACAATATAACCCCTCAACTTACTTTGCTTTAGAATTACCTTGCTTTACTTTTTCATTTTAGAGTAATCTGAATTGTTCCAATAACCAGCATTCACAAAAGAGTATTATTTATGTCGACCAACATACTTGACATTTACGTTGTAGTCTATGGGCAAAGCCACATTTGTTGAAAATTGTTTACGAAAATATATAATAAGGAATTTTTCACCTCTGTCGAGTAAATAAGAGCAAAATGACCATCAACCATGGGTTAAAAGCTTAATTGATGTCTTCTGATATAAATAAGACAATTGAAAATTGTAACTACCCATGCCTGTTGACAGATACATCAAGTTTCTAACACGTGACCTGAAAGCCGGTAAACCTGCTCATCGGGTATACGGTACATGTACACATGAGCCGGTATACCGGCTTGTCGGGTTCAAAGGGTTAAGGCTAATACCCTATTCACTCGTCCAATTCAACTATGTATTTTATGAATGTATGTCACTGTAGCACTGGGTTATTTCATACTAGTGTGCCAAAAAAGATGTCAAAATACTTTTATAATGCTTCATCATAGAGTAGACTGATTTGTCAAACTATTGAAAGTTGGAGTATTTAAAAAATTAAAGGTTTGTAAGTCGGAAAAAAGTTGAATTGGACGAGTGGATAGGGTAGCTTACTAAAGATAATTGGTCAGGGCGGAGGCGGGTGAGGTTGGTTGGTGAGGTTGTCGTAACATAGAGATTATACATCACTTTTTCTGTCATACCTTTATGAAAATTCAATAAAATATCATAATTTTTGAGGTAATTTATTGGTTATCAAAATCAATATAGCCAGAAGTAAAAATGGGTATAAATGTGGTTGGAATAGATCGTCATGTGAGTGCAAGAAAGTCATATCTGCAATGGCTGCCTTAAGTTATATCTATTTAACACCTAGTCTCTAGAACATGAAAATTCCACTATTAAAAATTTTCCTGCCATATGTCAGTGGCTCTTGAGATTAACCTGAAGAACCATTTCCAGAGCCACTGACCCAAGACTGGAAATTATGCATTGTGCAATCCAAATTAATGACAAATGGCAGCCATTGCAGATACGACTTTCTTGCATTCACATGACAAGATGATGTATGTACATTATGCATGATATTCAGTCACAACTGTTCAATGATTCAATGAAATTTTATGATTTTGGTATGATTTTAAAGAGAATTTATTTTTCTTTAACACCATTACTTCTGATGAGTAGGCCTAGCTGGTAATTCAAAAAACATTTAGAGTTTAATTCATACGTTTTCAGTAAGATTTTCGTTGTTGAAAGGTATTCAAACACGCCACAGAGTTGTTCATCGTGAATCAGCAACTCTGCATCCGATGCGTCGGCGTATTTTTATCACGCTCTGGTGGCTACCCCCGACCTAAAGCCACCCTCGATGAACAACTCTGTGGCGTGTTTGAATACCTAATTATGTAGTGTGGTTGTTTTTCTTCCAGAATGGCCCTGAATTTCTGGCGATCCCGTGCTGGGCGTACTGAAGAGGAAGAAGGCAAAGGGAGATATGAACAATATGAGAAGGACTATGATCTGAGTGCACTAGGGCCTAATGGGCTTTTTAAAGAATACCTAGAAATGAGTAAGTTCAATATGGTCACTTGTGCCTGTGACTCAAAGATGGAGCCATTTGTCCTGCAATGTGCAACATGAGAAGGACTATGATCCGAGTGCACTAGGACCTAATGGACTTTTAAAAGAATACCTAGAAATGAGTAAGTACATTATGGCCACTTGTGGCTGTGACTCAAAGATCGAGCCATCTGTCCTGCAATGTGCAACATGAGAAGGACTATGACCTGAGTGCACTAGGACCTAATGGGCTTTTAAAAGAACACCTAGTCACTTGTGCCTGCGACTCAAAGATGGAGCCATTTGTCCTGTAATGTGCAACATGAGAAGGACTATGACTTGAGTGCACTAGGACCTAATGGACTTTTTAAAGAATACCTAGAAATGAGTAAGTACATTATGGTCACTTGTGGCTGTGACTCAAAGATGGAGCCATTTGTCCTGTAATGTGCAACATGAGTAGGACTATGATCTGAGTGCACTAGGACCTAATGGACTTTTTAAAGAATACCTAGAAATGAGTAAGTACATTATGGTCACTTGTAGCTGCGACTCAAAGATGGAGCCATCTGTCCTGTAATGTGCAACATGAGAAGGACTATGATCTGAGTGCACAGGACCTAATGGACTTTTTAAAGAATACCTAGAAATGAGTAAGTACATTGTGGCCACTTGTGGTTGCGACTCAAAGATGGAGCCATTTGTCCTGTAATGTGCAACATGAGAAGGACTATGATCTGAGTGCACTAGGGCCTAATGGACTTTTTAAAGAATACCTAGAAATGAGTAAGTACATTGTGGCCACTTGTGGTTGCGACTCAAAGATCGAGCCATCTGTCCTGCAATGTGCAACATGAGAAGGACTATGACTCGAGTGCACTAGGACCTAATGGGCTTTTAAAAGAATATCTAGAAATGAATAAGTACATTGTGGCCACTTGTGGCTGCGACTCAATCGAGCCATCTGTCCTGCAATGTGCAACATGAGAAGGACTATGACCTGAGTGCACTAGGGCCTAATGGACTTTTCAAAGAATACCTAGAAATGAGTAAGTTCAATATGGTCACTTGTGCCTGTGACTCAAAGATGGAGCCATTTGTCCTGCAATGTGCAACATGAGAAGGACTATGACCTGAGTGCACTAGGACCTAATGGGCTTTTAAAAGAATACCTAGAAATGAGTAAGTACATTATGGTCACTTGTGGTTCTGAAATGAGCTGTTCTTTCCGCAGTGAACAGCATGAGGACTATGAATTAAGGAATACTGTAAACGCCAATATTTTCGCGCTCAGTAATTTTCGCGCAAGTCTAATTTTGTGCTATTTTTGAATCATTTCGCGCACTTTTATTTTCGCGCTTGTGATTTTTTTTACATGCGGCGGTATATAAATATCCCTTTTTGCGCTTCATTTAGGTGAATTGAGCGGGAAAAGCGCGAAAATTAATGTAGCGCGAAATAAACCACTTATACAGTATGAGGAAATTATTAAGTTCATTATGGCTGTCTGTAACTCTGAACAGAGCAGTCTGTTTTGCAATGAGAAGGATTTATAAGTTTTGCACACTACGGGGAAGCAGGTGGCGCAGTGGCACTTCCCTCGCCTTGCACCAATGAGCCCAGGACTCCACGGGTTCGAACCCCGGTCCAGGTACTGTATGTGCAATTGGTTGCCAGTCCAAACTTGTTTCCGCAGGTTTTCCTCTGGGCGCTCAGGTTTCCGTCCTGCCCTAAAACTGGCAAGTTAATCTGACCATCTGACAGAGGACCCTCATGGAAAGCAGTGCAAGACACTGATTAGGCTATCAGTTTAAGAGATATCCAGATATGAGTGAGTACATTTGTGGCCCTGGAAATAGCCGTCTAGCTTATCCCAATAGCGCCCCCTAACGTCCAAGGTCCAGCGTAATGGCGGATTGTAAGCTCCCCAAAGTGAGCAAATATTCTTGTTGTGTGTAAAAACTATTTATCATATTTAGCCGTCTAGTATGCGATGAACAATACATACATGCATTCAGGTATTTAGAATGCAATTCACAAAGTAATCACAAGTATCATTGCGTTAACAATGAAAAATAAAAACAACAAATGTTCTTAAAATAAGTAAGTTTTGAGATTTTGTTTGAAAATGTCAACAGAACTAGCAGTACGCAATGATACTGGTAAAGAGTTCCAGGCAACAGCTGCAGCAACATAATATGAGAAAGGAGGACTATAACTTGGAGTGCATTATATACTTATTTATGTAATACCTTGAAATGAGTTAAGTTCATTTCGGCCACCAGTGGCTCTGCATAGAACTGTTCTGTCCTGCAATATGAGAAAGAATATATATGACACAAATATTGACTATTCTATTATAAAAGCTTTTGTTGGTAAACACCTCAAAGTTCAAACTTTTCAAGACAAATGACTTAAATTCCTGTTGCTCTGTCAATAAGTTTCGAATAAATTTAGAAAATGATATATAATATTAATTTTTTCATAAATTCCTTTCAGCCGTCCAGTTTGGGTTTACTACCATATTTGCCGCTGCATTTCCCCTAGCACCGTTATTTGCACTACTAAACAATTTGATGGAAATTCGACTTGATGCGTACAAATTTGTAACACAGCTCAGGAGGCCGTATGCAGTCAAGGCGCAAGATATTGGTAAGCACCAGTGTCCATATTTGTAAAGCACACTTCAGGGCAATTTCTTAAATAATTCCCTCAAAATGTATGAATTTTAAGGCAATCCCTAAAGGTGGTTTCGGAGTAGTTGTCATGGTGTACCTATAGCTTGTAACAACTGAATATTTTCATTTTTGAGCTATCTTGATGTATGTCGCACTTAAAATTTAATTTATTCCAATTCCAACTGATGTGTAATTGCAACCATCAAGACAAGGTAATCAATATATCAGCTTGTTGATAAATTTTCCAGGTGCGACAAGGTCAAGTTTTTCCAATTTAAATTATTGACATCACGCTGGTCGTGTGACTGCCATACCAAATACTCTGAAACCAGTTTAAGAGTTATGAAACTTTAAGGAAATCCTTTAACTCTTAAAAATTTATGGGAAACTTATTAGAGGAGATATTTTAATATATCCTCAATATGTTTACCTTAAAATACTTTAACCCTAACAGAACAAAATCTCACTAAATCTCACTTTGGAAAATCACAAAAAAGTCCAGATACGTCACAGAATGGGCTATATATATGGACCAAATCGCTGGCCGGGCAGTGTCTCCGCGGTGGCTTGCTACGGGTATCAGTCGCTTGGGAAACGGGAGGTCCCTGGTACGAATCCTGGTGAAAACACACATTTTTTACCGGCACCCTTCCCTTTTCGAGGCTAGAAACGAGAAAAGTTAAATGATCAGTTAGGGTTAAAATGAATCACGAAATATGATACATACTCATATAGTCAAATAAAGGGTCATTCTCTTTGAAACATTCACTAATGGACAATGTGTATTACCATTCAATTACACTTTCTTGACCCTGGCATGTTGGCAAAATTTTGCAAGTAGCAAAAACAGCCAATAAATCACAGGCCGTCATGGTGACATTATTTGAATAGATTATATTCAACTTTTTTTGTGAAAATCCATGGGCTCTACTGCAGCATGACAACTCTGAACATCAAAGGAGTATAGCGGAGTGACTTGAGTAATGTCCCACCATTTTTGAACGTAAACTTGCATTGAAGTTAAGGGATGGGACTTTACAAGAGGACTCAGAGAGTAAACGGTTGATCCACTTAAGTAAACAGAACATTATAGATGTCAGAGAATTGATTGAGCTGGAGGAATGAACAAAATTTAGAATTCAGTTCATCAATAATATTTCCTTTAAATACCGCAAACTTTTTTTTTTCAAAAAACTTATAAAAATCATCAATTTAATTTGAAGTGGCAACATTATTTTGTCTCTCCATGACAGTCACCATCTTATATTTCTTTCAACAATTGCGATAGCGCATGTGTAGTTTGTGACCATTTTTCAAAGAAAATTTGGATATTATTGAGTCTCCTAAAAATACGGATGGGATTTTATGTGCATGCACAGTAATTTTCCAAAACTTTTCTTGAATAAAGGGGTGGTATATTACGTGAATATGAGACATTACTATTGTCAGTACAGTAGTCATCCACTCAGATATATGATGAATCCTCCGCTACAGAGTGTCCCAGAAAAAACCTTACAGTCTTTGCATGTAAATTTCTTGGGTTTAACGGACAGTCACAAAGTATATAAATGTTGCATTGTATAGTCCATGAATTGAACTTTAATAATAATAATAATAATACACACAATTTATAGAGCGCCTTACTGGCTCAAAGCGCTGATGCCTATTATTACGCTGCCATCAGGAAACCATCACAATCATTTCGCATTCACCTAGGAGTCGTTGGCCAAGCGCGCATTCTATCTGCACTTAGATTGTAATGTTTCCCATAACAGCTTCCCAATAACACTCGGGTAGACGAAGCAATGACATAACCCGTTGGCTGTAGCGGGGCTCGAACTCACGACCTACTGATTCGGAGTCCTGCTCTATTCCACTAGACGACACAAGCTCCTTCTTAAGATACCGTTTATTTCATTTCAATCGGTAGTGTAAAACAAAAGTTATGTTTCATCAAATACTTGGGTGGATTTTTGTATGGTCCGATTTCAGGATTTTTGCTCATAAAGCAGGGGTGTTTTTAAATGAAATAAACATGGATCACTTTGGGAAATTTATCATATCTGTCTTATTTTTTTCATCAAACTTGTTCATTTTTTCTGCATAGATAAAAGATAGCATGCACATAATAATTAGTAAACATTGTTACGATTGAGTGAGTAGATCAAGGCCATTATTCAATATAGAACGTCATTAAAGAGGAATCGTGAAATTGGATCAGAAATTTTTTTGCCAAAACATAACTTTTCATCTAGATTACCGATTGGAATGAAACAAACGTTATATTAAAGTCTGTTTCATGGAAAATAACATATTAAGCCGGTAAAGCCAAGAACTTTAACTGCAAAGATTGTAATGTTTTTTCTGGGACATGCTATATTCTGAAACAAGCTCGTAGGCTGCGATCACATAGAACTATACTATTCGGGTATACGGTGCACGATTTTAACTGTGCACGCGTATAGATTCAATCGAACACATGTATTTGATGCTACCGGGTCACATAAGAGGGCACTATTCGAAAAAAACGTATAGCTCGCCAAGCATGTACAAAATATAGCTATCGAATAGCGTATAGCGTATACTTCTATGTGATCGCAGCCTATTGGAGACAATTTTTATTTATGTTTCAGGTGCATGGTATGGTATCTTAGTAACAGTCGGAAATTTAGCAGTACTCTCAAATGTAAGTTTGTCATAAACAATTACAGTGAAACACAGAATGTGTTAACATACACTCCCGGTCAAAAGTGTTTGCACACCCTTAAATACGGGCAAAAATGTAATTATTATATCAAACGACCAAGACTGTGAAAAAATTCATGTTTTTTATAAGTGCTTAATGTGTCCAGTATAAGAAATTTATGTTTAATCGATCCTCTGATATTCGATTTTCCATAACCATAAAAATGGTCTATTTCCTGGACCATATACAAATACACCACAACAACCTTTTGATATTTTCCTATGTTGTTTGTTTTTCAATGCTCATTATCACCGTGTAGCCGCAAAGAACATTTTCAGAAACACTTTTGACCGGGAGTGTATAAGCCCTGATAAAAAGCCCCTGAATTCTACAAAAAAAAAAAAAAAGATTTGCAATATTATTAAAAATATAAAAGAAGCTATTTGAAGAGTTGACTTGCAAAGTGGCTTATACGTCCATTTTACACTTTTCGAGAAAAGGGCAAAACACTGGTAGAACATCAAAATATTTCGCAAAATTGCTGAGAATAATTTTGGTAATTCTGTATGTCTTTGTAGATTAGGTGTAATTTAGATAATTCATCAAATATTTTCTTATAATAATTGGCTAAACCTTCCAAAGTTTGGAATTTTTGTAAAATTTCTTTTTCAATTCTTCATTAGCTGTGATGTACTTTGTAAATACCAAATTTCAACTTCTGGGCATGTTTGATAAAAAATTACCATATATGGGCATCATGCCCAAATATATGGTTATAAGATGTCCATATTTGTCTCAAGTTTTTCAAGGTTATGCCATAGCAATTCATGTTTACTGAGTGATAAATTTCATGTTATCCTCTGTATGTTTACATGCAATATGAAAAATATTAATGGTTTTGACCAGGGACATTAGAAGGACAATTTAAGTGGTAAGGTCCCTGGTAAAATTGATGAGTCTTATGGCTCCTTAGAAAATAAGGAAAACAACTAAGCCCCAGAAGACAACATTTGCTAAAAACAAATTTGTACAGTATTGTGTTGTGGTTATTTATGCTAAGACTATAATAAAACACATCAAATAAGATTTTTTTTTTTTTTCTGGCTGAAAAGTGGTGAGGCCAAATCCCACAAGGCCCACACGGTTCAGACGCCCCTGGTTTTGGCTTATATCACACTGGGGGAACCAAAACCATAACGGGGGGGGGGGGGGTAACAAATGATATTCATCTCAGGTAGAAAGAATTTCACTTTTGTGTCCATGTCAATTTGATGTCTTCGTACACTATTGTCGCAGCTATATCCAAGGGGTCAAAATTATTTTTTCTTTAGGGGGCTATTTTTTTCCAGCAAATAAAATCGCCCTCTGAATTTCATTCCAGGGGGCTCTTTTGAGCTACTTTTTTTTTACTTGGGATATTGTTGCTAAATATATTTATGAGCAACATTTTGGGCAGTTGAACTTTATCTACTTAAGTTTTATAAGTGGGGGCTATTGGGGTGCTTTTGTAATTTTTTTGCCCTCTTCCACCTTTGCAAGGGGGCTTTTTTATAAAAATAGGGGGCAATTCGCCCTCCGCCCTCTTGTATTTTGACCCCTGCTATATACTCATTCCATGTGTGAAACATACAAATATGCAATCAGCGTCACTCATCAAAGTCAACGTCATATCGTCATGTGAGTGCAAGAAAGTCGTATCTGCAATGGCTGCCCTAAGTTATATTTATTTTTCAACTTGTCACAAGAATGTGAAAAATCTCTAAAAATTTCACTGTCTTATGTCAGTGGTTCTTGAACCTGAAGAACCATTTCAAGAACCACTGACCCAAGACTGGGGATTTTACAGTGTGCAATCCAAATTAATGACAAAAGGCAGCTATTGCAGATATGACTTTCTTGCACTCACATAACGATATTTCCATCTTCATTTCCATTGTGCTTCCAGGCATGCGTGATTGCATTCACCTCAGAATTCATCCCAAGGGAAGCATACAGATACACAGTAGGAGAAGGCTCTCTCAGTGGCTATGTCGATTTCTCATTATCATATTTCAACTCATCAAATTTTGAGATGATCCGTGGAGAGCAGGGTCCAGATCACGACACGTATCCCGTTGGTCCTGACAGTCCATACTTTAATCAGAGTGTTCCTATATGTAGGTAAGTTGGATAAGTTTAACCCCAATCCTAGCTGTGGTCTTATTATGTGGTGTGCCACAAGGCTCTGTTGTAGGGCCAAAAAATATCTGTGGTAAGCCAGGTCCAGATCACAGCACTTTATCATGTTGGTCCTGACAGTCCATACTTTAATCAAAGTGTTCCTATATGTAGGTAAGTTGGATAAGTTAACTCCAGTCTGAGCCCGAGGTCATATTATGTGGTGTGCCACAAGGCTCTGGTGTAGGGCCTAAAAATATCTGTGGTAAGCAGGGTCCAGATCACAACACTTATCCCGTTGGTCCTTACAGTCCATACTTTATTCAAAGCGTTCCTATATGTGGGTAAGTTGGATAAGTTTAGCCCCAATCCTAGCTGTGGTCATATAATGTGATGTGTCGCAAGGGCCTATACTTTGATCAACACCAAATAGGCGGGCCTCTTCACATGGTGAATTGATACAGATAAGCGCGTGCGTAGCAGGACACATCACAACTGCTGGAGAGGCAGCGCGCATTGCACGTCTGACTGGCGCATCAGTATCTACGGCACACGTGTAACTGAGATTATGTTTACTTGCGGATGAAGAAAAGCCTCATAATTCCCACCTATTTAGTGTTGATCAAAGTATAAGATGATATGCAGTGAGCAGGGTCCAGATTACAACACCTATCCAATTCATCCTGATGGTCCATACTTTAACTTGAGTTTTCCTATTTGTAGGTACGTTAAATAAGTTAGCCCGACCCTTAGGTCATATCATGTGATGTGCCACAAGGCTCTTTTGTAGGGCCTAAGATGATGGGTGGAGAGCAGGGTCCAGATCATGACACTTATCCCGTTCGTCCTGACAGTCTATACTTTAATCAGAGTGTTCCTAAATGTAGGTAAGTTGGATACGTTTAGCCCAAATATGAGCCTGAGAGGTCATATTATGTGATGTGCAACAAGGCTCTGTTATAGGACGGAAAAAATATCTGTGGTAAGCAGGGTCCAGATCATGACACTTATCCCGTTGGTCCTGACAGTCCATACTTTAATCAGAGTGTTCCTATATGTAGGTAAGTTGGATAAGTTTAGCTCCAAACCTAGCTGTGGTCTTCTAATGTGGTGTGCCACAAGGCTCTGTTATATGGCCTGAGATGATGCGTGGAGAGCATGGACCAGATTACGACACCTATCCAATTTGTCCTGACGGTCCATACTTTAACTTGAGTTTTCCTACAGTAGGTACTAGTAAGTTTAATTAGTTAGCCCAATCCTAAGGTCATATCATGTGATGTTCCACAAGGCTCTGTTGTATAGGGCCTAAAAATATCTGTGGTAAGCAGGGTCCAGATCACAACACGAATCCTGTTGGTCCTGGTAGCACATACTTCAATCGAAGTGTTCCAATATAAAAGTGAGTTTGATTAATTCACCCCAATTTGATCGATGAGTCCAAGGTTGTATCATTGTGCTGCCACAGGGCTCTGTTATAGGGCCTGAGATGATCCGTTGAGAGCAGGGTCCAGATCACTATACATATCCAACTGGTCCTGATGGTCCATCCGTTAACCTGAGTGTTCCTATTTGTAGGTAAGTTGGATTAGTAACACTAATCCTAGCCTGAGGTCATATCATGTGGTGTGTCACAAGGCTCTCAGTGTTGTAGGACCTGAGAATATCTATGTTAAGCAGGGTCCAGATCAGGACATGCCGGCTCATACTTTAATCAAATTGTCCTTTTTGAATGTAAGTTGAATTAATTACCCCAACACTCTTGTCTTGCCTGAACCATCATAAGTTTTCTAAAGAACTATGCAAATCAAGGTATTTGAAAAAGGGAACATACTCGTTGTGTTCATCCCTCATGCATACCTGTCAATATTTTCAAATTCTGATGCGGGAGACTAATCACATAACTTTTACGGGTAACTGACCTATGAACTCCAAAAGGTACACCACAAAAAATGTATGTAGCTCTTGAAACTGAAAAGGGTCAAAAAGAGTCTCCAAAGCGCACATTCGACTCACAAAAACGATCTCATTTTCAATCTCTTAACAAAATGTACCGTGTACACGGTCTGTAATACACGCTAGTGGAACGTTGTGTTAGAATATTTTTCAATGCTGGAGATATCGGGAGATTTTTTTAAAAGCGGGAGATATGGCTACCCGATCGGGAAGGCTGCCTAAAATCGGGAGACTCCCGCCTAAATCGAGTAGACTTATTTCCATATTTGTTCTGAAGCAGGCGATTGCTAGGCAGATCACTTAAATCTTCACTTGATGCATAAACAGCGTGTGCAATTTGTTTTGCACCCATATTGTTGCCCTGTTTTCAGCAACGTGAATTCCTACTGCATGCTCTGCTATAAGAACACCATTTTTCCTGCGATTCTGTTTCAAAGAGCATTGTAATGTGACATGGTATAGCTTTGAAATGCCGGAGGAACAATAACTCGCCTTTCATTAGCGACAACCCAAGATGGCTGCCATCCCATACGGTTAACTTGGCGGTCGAAATTAATACCAATTATTTTTATGAATTCCTTGATGTAATCACAAAGATACAAATTTTTGTTTTCCACATTTTTGTTAGCTGTGTCATTTTTTTGCAAACCATTCAGGCATATCCCAACCATGTCGATAATGAGCTGTTTTAATTAAGGTTGCAGTCAACCGCTCATTTTCAGAAATGTTTTATGCATTTGTAATTCAGCAACTGATTATTAAATCCATATAAAAGTACACATTTCTAGATGTGAATTAGCGTGTAGAAAATGATGGTTATGTCAGTTTTGGACCAAAATGTATATTTTGGCCTAACGGTAAAAAAAAAGGACCAAGTGTACTTCCTAAATCTTGTGGCCCAATAATTATTGTGACATCCTAATTAAATTTTACAAAGATAAAGATTTTAAATATTTTACTTTTTAGCATTTAGAAACACATGTTTAGGAACACATTTTGAATTTTTAACTTACTTTTTGAAAATATTGCCAAACATAGGCCCAAATTAAGCCAAAAATGCTATTTTTGACAAAAAAGTTTAAAAATTGCTATTGTTAAAAATGCGCACACAGCATGCAAACTTTAATAATATCAATGTGAAATTCCCTGAAAAAATATCAAATGAGTAAAAAAACATATGCAGGAGTGAATTAGAAAAAAGGGGTCACTGAGAATCTGAGCATTCATAAAGGGGGAGGGGAGGGGGGGGGGGGTTAATTCATGGGTATTTAAACTTATTTGACAATAATCCAGAATAAAAAAGAGGCTGGATGCAACCCACAACTGACATATACTTTTTTGTACTGTAATTCTCAATTAATTGTATAAATCACATAAAAGTGTACTTTTCTAGAAGCTGATTTTTATGCTAAACATGATGGTGGTGTGGGTTTTTACCAAAATGGTCATGTTTGGCAAAAGTGTCAAAAACCACATTTTTTGCCCCAAACATTTCTAGAAAGCCTAACAAAACTAATGAAATTTTATGTTTTTTGCAATGCAGAAACAATGTCTAGGAATGAATTTTTTTCTTATTTATAAAAAAAATGCAAAAAATAGGTAAAAAATAGTCAGAATATGTCATGATGCGGGTTACATATGGGGATGAAATCGTTGTTGGCAGCAGCCCCGTAGTGGACTGCTGGTGATGTGCCTCACTTGGAAAGTTAGAGGTCAGGGGTTCAAATCCTGGTGAAACATTCTATTAGGCTAGAAAACATAGCACATCTTAATTCAGGGTTATAGGGTTAATAATGCTTATTTGGATGTGCACAAACCTTAACCACCCTAAAGCTCACTGTCAAAAATCACCAAAATGTGCCCAAGTCCGAATACTTCATAGATACAGGTTACATATGGGGACAAAATCGCTGCCCTGGCAGCAGCCCATGGTGGCCTGATAGATGTATGCCTCTCTTGGGAAGCCAGAGGTCATGGGTTCGAATCCCAGTGAAATCTCTACGAGGTAGTTGAACTTAGGCTAGAAATTAGAACACCTCTCAATTCAGGGTTAGGGTAAAGCAAGGACCATCAGACCTGCTGATTTTGAGTACCCTATTGTTCAGGTCCATCTACATTTGATTCCACTGAAAAGAGAAAGTGGCAGTGCTGCTAAATTTCGATTTCTGCCGCAAGCAACAGGTATTACCAAAAGGGGTGTGTGGCCGGCAGTTTGGGTATTGCCTCCTTTCCATAGTGTCTTAAAGGAGCATAGTCTGATTGCATCAACTTTTTTTCAAACTTTTTGAGATTTTGGTACCAAAATGTTGCTCATTTTTTTCTCATAACCCATGTGAAATTTCACGGCTCACTTATGTTCCGTTTTGGAGATATATATGAAAATGTGTCTCATTATGGTAACCATAATTAATATTTATAGGTTAATAAATGCGCATTTCATACGCGAGTGAAATGAGACAAAATCAATGCACGCGCGGTCAATTTTGATGCGTCCTATTCACGAGGCCCGTAGGGGCCGAGTGCATTGGACATCAATCAAAATTTACCGCAAGTGCATTGATTTTGTCTCATTTTACGAGCATTATGGAATGCAAATTTATTAATCTAATTCATACACGACAGAAAAATAATATTGTATCTTTTGTGTAAAGAAATAAGGCCTTTAATATGACTATCAAAATCCAAAACTTCTCTAAACTCAATAAATAATCACCCGACAAAAACAATGAAACATTCATACGCACTAAACGCCCGCCACGCAAACCGGAACGCAACAAGCGCAGTGCATTGTGAAAATCCACTGCACTCCGCGTACTTTATATTCTTGCGTCCTGATTGGTTAGGCTACACGCGCAGCACACGCGGAGTGTATGAATAAACAGTAACGTATAGGCGACTCTGAAATACAAAATTGCCTATAAAATCAAAACGGTTTGACCGATTCAGTTGAAATTTGAAACTTAAATCTCTAGAGTGGTCTTCTTTCATATGACATTAAAAAACCAAATTTTGAAAAATCGGACCAACATATTTTTTTTACTTGAGTTGATAGAACATGTTCATAGGTATATAACCTGCAAGTAGTTTTCCATGATTTTGAGGAATATTGGAGAAAACTGCAATTTTTTACTTACTTTAATTTTTTTGAAATAGTTTGAAAACTTTTAAAAATCTTGTTTCTACACCTGTGATGGCCAAACATTTTTTTTGATGAAATTGTTTCTATTTTAATATGTATTAAATTATCTTCAGGAGCTTTGTTTGATCTTTTATCTGGTTAATCCTTTTGAGGTATAAATTTAGGAAACACAGGATAGTCACACCACCATCAAATAATGATATATCGCAAAATTAATTCTCTCTCAATTTGAGCCATTTGTGTGTAATTTTTTGCACTTTTTTGGATTTTACTATACTTTTAAGCTTTATTTAGAGCATTTCCATAAGTTTTTAATTCTAGGTGAAATCTAGGCTAGCCCCTTTAATGTATAGGGATCTGAGCATGTAATTAGAAACAATAGACCTTTTAAGTCAGTCTATTCATTGTGTGACTCTTGCAGGATTCTACAGAGAGTTTTTTGGAAATTTCCTCAATTCAGGAAATTTTGCTGAAAATATCTTGTTTTCAGGAAATTTTGCCCAGTATGAAAGAATAGGGAAAGTGCTCTTTCTAGGATTTTTTAGACATTTTATGAAATTTTGGCTTCATTGACTTGCATCCCTGGATTCAAAACTATAGGTATACAGTGGAACAGGCCTTATTTTTCCTAATTTTAAATGAGTATAAAATTATTATGTTACACAGTACCAGTTTGATATTTCAAATATATATTAGCCAAGGGCAGCCCCTTATATATGCCAAAAATTTCAAGTTCATTGGTTTACTAGAAGCTGAGATAGCTTTCACATGAAAGCTTGTTTTGTATTGGTCGAAAGTAGGATATTGCTGGCAAGGCCAAATATTAAGTCAATCAGTGGTGCGTTTATTGAATGTTTCAAGTGAATGATCAGGTCCTTTAAACACACACTTATTGACTTTGTGTAATGAGTGTATGAATGGTGTTGTGAGCACTGCTAAACTGTTGGGTAACTAATGGTCTGGAAATACAATAGCTGTAAATTGCTAACAGAATACTAGTGCCTTTAAAATTAGTCCATAATTAAGAAATATTAATTTTAACTGATTTGCTGTTTTATTTCTAGACAAAATGTTACAGAAGTTACCTATAACCATAGTTTACATACATTTATAATGAAATTTTGGTGCTTGACCTTGAATTTTCTGTTTAATAAGCAAAAATGTCAAAATGGTTTCCAAGTCAAAACACAATTAAACAGTAATTATGTTGTAACTTCAAAAATATGAAGTATTTCAAAAATCTGTCCAATCTGTCCATTTGTTTTTCTGTATCCTTTAATACCAAAATTGGAAAATTTAATAAAACTCTGAACAAAATATAGGCAATTCAAAAAATGACGATTTTTGTACATTTTTGGGTAAAAAAGGAGAAGTACGCAAAATCTGTCTAACAGAAATTTTAACCATGTAGTAACAAACTGTCTGAATGCAAAATTTCCAAATTTATGTCAAGATTGTCAAAAATATAGGCATTTATAGATTTTCCTGGTTTTTGTTTCAAATATGCTAATTATATGCAAATGATGATATTCAAAATTAAATTTTAAACATAATTTACATCTTCTAAGTGTAATATTGAAAATATTATGCAAGAAAAAGAGTTTCATTACTAGACAACTCCAGAACATCTATGCATGTGCTAGCTCCAAGGGACACAAAAGGCCGTTTTGGGGCCAAGATAATCCAAAGGCATTTCTTTAAGCCACAAGGAGCTACAATGTATCCATAATGCAAGGATGGACCCTTAGATTTTAGACTACCAAAAGGCACTACCTCTAGTCATTGGCCACATGTATACCAAGTTTGGTCCTTGTACCTTTTATAGTTTGGTTGCTAGAGGTGATTTTATACATATACATCTGGGCCCCTGGAGCCCAAGGCCTTGGGCCCCTGGGCCTAACACTACCAAAAGGCACTACCTCTCGTCATGGGCCACATGTGTACCAAGTTTGGTCTTTGTACCTTTTATAGTTTGGTCGCTAGAGGTTATTTTATACATATACATTTGGGCCCCTGGGGCCCAAGGCCTTGGGCCCCTGGGCCTAAGACTACCATAAGGCACTACCTCTAGTCATGGGCCATATATGTACCCCTTGGGGCTCATGTACTTTTTGAGTTAGAGGTGATTTTATAAGCGTCTTATGATGAAGGAAGAGAAGAAAAAGACTACACCAACAGGAAAAAAATATCTATGCAATGTTTCACATGCATAGATAAAAATACAAGTGAGTAGTTTATAATTTAGCATTGACCAGTAGGTTAGGAAAAATAAGACCTGTTCCACTGTACTGATAGTACCACACAGTTATGTATCATAATATTTCTGTATACTTCTAAATGGTTGTATTGCAGAATGTATAACATTTAACTCTTTCCACAATCAGTCTGTATCATAATTTTAACAACTCAAGTGATAGAAAAGAACAGTTACAGTACTATCATTTATGAATATCCACATCACTTTATCCTAATGATAATCTGGATTTGGGAATATTGAGTTATACTGATTCCGCACCTTCCCGTCATCGGTGATGGTCTCTGCCGATATCTTGTAGAATTTAAGAGCCTTCTCATCAGCAACAACCAAATATTGCCCGTCGTCTGTGAGAGCCATATCTTGAGGGTCTTTCAATCCATGCGCAATGGTAGCAATTTTAGCTCCTGTTTTCCAGCAATATTGCTCTATAACAGCACCGTCGGCGGCATTCACGTCCTGGGAGCCAATCAGAAGGCACTCAGTCTCCTTATCATAGCATAAGGCTGTAGGATTTGAAATAGATATGAATAAATTATAAGGATACACCCCATAGTGTGAATTTCTTGATAGTAAATGAGTGCAAACTCTGCCTCCCAAATCAGACACGGCAACATAATTATCCCCAATTGACACCAACTTACGCGGTACCACAAATGGTGTCCAAATGTAACTTAAACACTGTTTCCCATCTGACGAGTAACATGCGATAGTTTTTAGCTGCTTGTAACCAGCCAAGATGTGCTGATCTTCAGTCGTTATTACAGAACAAGGAACACTTTCATGTGTAGAGTCGTGATTCAAGGAGATAGAATTATCATGTTTTCCATAAAATGAAAACTCTTCAATACAATTCCACCGCGTAACAAGAATTCTACCAGCTTTGGTGATTGCCACATCAAGTGGGTACCAATCTCTTTCAGTGGGGGCTAAACGACATTGACGATTATGAAGTTTTCCAGCATTATGCTTGTAAACTTCAACTAGTTTCTCACTTTGCATGTTGACAACTACGTGGTCTGATCCACAGGCTACACTTGTGATGGGATAGGGAAAGCTGGCAGTTTCTTGCAGTTTAAGCTTCCTTACTACTCTCTCTTGTACAGAACCTAAATGTACGAGCAACTTGTCATTGCACCCATATGAAGCCACTTTCAACACATTTGATAAATCATCATTTTCCATGTCATGTAAATGATACTCCTGAATGTCATCTTTTGGAACTGGCATTTGTGCTTTCTGTTTAGCTTCCAAATTCTTGAACTGTTTTGTAACATTTTTGTGGTGTTCCAGATATTTATGGACTGCCTTTATTTCTAGAATTTTCTTTGCATCTTCAACAGCGTTTTGAAGCTCATTTGCCTTTTTCTCACAAGTTACTTTCTGTTGCATGCATTTTTGTAGCATCATCACATTTTTAAGACGCACATTTTGCTTTAATTCTATCGCCTGTGTTTCTATATCATTGATGGCTTTAGTAACCGCTCTATCAATCTCATTTTCAGATGCCTTTACACTTGCTTGGATTTTTTGTTCACAGCGAGTAACATTCTGTACATTTTTCCTAAAATTAGAAATCAGCCTTTCATTTCTCTTTATGGTTTCTTTCAAAGTCGCCACCTTTTCCAAATAAACATCTTTGACACTTTTGATTTCATGTTTTGGTCTCTCGTGCACTAAAACAAGACAGGCCTGGCAGACTGAAACTTGACATGTTAGGCAATAAAAATGTAGCTTTTCACCATCATGGTCTTTACATTTATATGAAATGCTATAAATCTTGAAATTCTCACTTTGTCCTGCCAACTGCTGATGTTTTGCATGTTTTTCTGCAAGGTTTCGTAAGCGTATAACAGTCTTCAGATTTGCCACTTTCCCAGCGGGTACTGTTGTTCTGTTGCGGCATTCTGGACAAGAAAAAGTTTGTTTTCCTTTGGATCCATCAAGTAATTTGATCAGACATATTTGACAGTATACATGCGGACAATCCAGCAACTTTGGGATGTGTGGATCTATGAACAACTCCAGACACAGCGGACATATCAAGTCTTCCTCTGCATTTTGTACATACGACCCACCAGTAGCCATGATTAAACAATTTGTTGAATTCAGCCAGTTGTGTTTGCTAACATATCACCAAAACAATAGTGACTTGTTCAACTTTGAAGAATCTAATGTATTTCTATCAAATAGCACAGCTAAATTATAGACTCACAACATTTACCTAAAACTACATAGGTGGTACCGGATGTGGCGCCAGTGTTTATTGTTAGGAGGGGCATCCAACATATGATGCCCATTTTATTTTTTTCTGGAAATTCTTCAGGGGCAATTTCCTGCCTCCCCCCCCCCTCAGGTGCCGCCACTGGACAACTACTATAAAGGGATTTTGGAAAAGATTTTTAAAAAATGACAGTTAAAGGATATATTTCACAGTGGAGGAGGGTGATACTCAAGTTTGGTTTGGGTAGGGACATGCCACTGGAAAATTTGATATGCTACCCATTTTCAAGAAAAGGGGATCCATATTGCATCCACATGCCAAATCTCTATCTGTTATTTAAATGTTGTGCTGCCCCTAGCCCCATCTCACTAAAATAACAAGTTTAGTCATTTCATGCTGACAGTTTTATCAGATATTCAAGTCAGTATAGATATGTATAGTATGACTGTCCCTTTGAATTAGCTCGATTCCTGCAACCAAATATACTGTGTAGTTATTTGGCTGTGTATAAAAGGGCAAAGGCTAGGCAGGATGTAATATATACTTCCGACTATTTTCCTGTGTTTTTGTGTGACCCATGATTGCCTTGAATGTTTCCATAAATAAAAATATCAATGGCATGCACAGAGGCGTCCATATGGAAAAGTACTCTCGTTTGCTCATGTGATATATACCAAGTGTATCAAAAAAATTGTGCACGGATTAAAACTGA
Source organism: Ophiothrix spiculata (assembly GCA_000969725.1). Classification (NCBI taxonomy): domain Eukaryota; kingdom Metazoa; phylum Echinodermata; class Ophiuroidea; order Amphilepidida; family Ophiotrichidae; genus Ophiothrix; species Ophiothrix spiculata. Next base: position 42,566 of record JXSR01S053323.1, read on the forward strand.
TTTTGACCTTGATAAAAGCACCAAATCATAATTTTCTTGTTATTGTAGTAAAGCAGATTAAATAAGCTTTCAAATGCAGAAAAAATTATAGAAATCGGATGACAAATAAAAAAAATATGACCAATTTTGTGAGTACTTTTAGCTTTTATTATAATGCCATAACCCGTAATTGTGATATGTAATATCTTGCTTAACTGTGTAAATCCCATTGGAATGGAATAAAAAGAGACATACTTACAAAATTGGTCATATCTTTTTTATTTTTCATCCGATTTCCATCATTTTTTCTGCATTTGAAAGCTTATTAAAATTGCTTTACTACAATAACAAGAAAATTATGATTTGGTGCTTTTATCAAGGTCAAAATCAGTTTTAATCCGTGCACAATTTTTTTTGATACACATGGTACATGCGACAACATATGGAAAAATGACACTTTCATGACCAACTTATGTAAAATATATTGAGAAAAAATAAATATGAACTTCATTTCTTATTCATCCTAAATTTTACATCAATAACTATTATTTTGAAGGTGTAGGCTCATATCAACATTATGTATAATTTACTTTTAACTAATTGACCTTGACCTCTGAAATCCACTTTGTGAAGTTTAACCCACAGGTTTACTCTTAAGATATGTTAAAGAAAGTATGCAACTCGGGGGATGATGCTGTAATGAAAAATACATTTGGAGGTGAAAATTTGGGATTTATAATTGTTCAGAAAAATATGGGCTTTAATTTTATATCAAAAACTGTACTACTTCCGGTTGAGCGCTGGAGATGAGAATGATGGGAACCTACACCTTTAATGAATTGTAAACGAAAAAGAAATAAATTGACCACAGTTTCTATGGTCAGCATTTCCAAAGATTGTCATGACCAAGCCTTTTCAATGGAAAAGTGGTAATATCATAGATTAAAGAAAGTATAGTAGATAGGCTATTTGCACTCTAAAAATTCAGCTAAGGTAGGGGATTGCACAACGCTTGGACAGACGCTACATGAGTGCGTAGTGACCCTGCTCTGCCTACTCTGTATTCTGACTGACTTGACTACAGGCATTACACATCTTACAGTGAATGCATTTCATAAAAATGATAAATTTATACTAAGTATATTACTCTGTTTATAGTTTACACTTTATTAATAAATCAAGTCTGATATTGCCTGAGCGTGGAGGTAAGCTTTTTTATGATTGATTTAAACACATGGCAAAATGCACAATCAAGTCAATCACCCCATTGAATTCTACCATGTTATGAAAAATGTTTATGTATTTCCCTATACTGAAATCTTGTCACAAAATATGGTTATAATCTAAGCATGATTTCTAGCAGCCACCTGTATAGAAAGTTTCATATAAAAATTATGTTCTTCCTCAAATTAATACTGAAGAGACATTTCATGTGCGTATGAAAGCCTAGAACTAAATTATAAACATTGATAAATTCAATTGAGACTCTGCCTGTCATACAACCTATATTATGAAACATAATTAGAGTGAATTTCAAATCAAATTTTATCAAGCATACAATATCTGCATGTTATCACTGTTCAAATCAACAGAACTTTATTTAAAAATCATTTAATTATGCTACAGTTTGGACATGACTTCTGTAATGGTGGACCATTAAGGTGTCTGGTCCACGCGCCGTCCACGCATACCAGTACGCGCTAGTTTCTGAGTTGGTAACTGCCGCAATACGCATGCGCATATACTCTGAGTAGTCTTTTGAAGCTAAAAATTGCCATATTTTAATATTTTTCTGGAAAATTAGTTCGGTGACCCCCAATTTTTATTATTTTATTTGAAAGAATATACTTGTGCGCAACTTTTGTGAATAAATTATCAAAAATTTTCAGGCGGATTTTTTAAATCATCACTAAGTAATATCACTTTTGCCACATTTCCCATAGACCGGCGTACTAATTTTTCCCAAAAAACCTCTAAAAATAATGTTTTTAAACCGATTCGCATGCAAAAACGAGTCCGGTGACCCCCAATTTTTATTTTAAAAATCGGTTCTACATCGATAAAATATCATTCATGCTGATTTTTACTAGAAATTTTTGGGCAGATCTATCATGGACCAGACACCTTAAGCTGTAGGAATATACGCATACATCCAATTTGTCTATACCAGTTAGAAAAAGAGTGTTGGGGCTAGTTGATACGTTATTGTCACACCGGGCATTCGATGAAACAATTACGAGGGGGGTATCAAAAAGTTTTAAAGATCACCAAGAAGAGAAGGAGCTATATCGATGAACTTTTGACAGGATGGTTACTTGTCCTTTTGTACATTATGGTGCAAAATTGAAATCAATGGCATTTATGCTTTCTATACAATACTGGACATTATCATGTATTGAGGTGTCCAAGTGTGGGAAAATATTGGATCCAAAACATGATAATGATAAAATTGGATGATTTACGCCCGATATTTATTGGTCTCGCTATGAGTTTTAAAATATTGGGCTCGACTGCGTCTCGCCCAATATTTTTGCAACTCATAGCTCGACCAATAAATATGGGCTCAATCGATCCAATTTTATACCAATATTTGGATATCCAGTATTGTCCAAATTTTGTGTACCAGTATCTGGGATTAAAGTATACTTTTATTAACTTTAAGTGTACGAACATTTTAGGGATTAAACAATCAAAAACTGCAGAGTTTTTAAAATAGTAATGTGGGATTTGCACTGAAGTGATATAAAGCAAATATTAACTGTTTATTTTGTGTGAGGGAAAAAATGCACCATCCAATTATTCTGATGGGTTTGATCCGCCTGATTATCCCTTTTCACTTGCATGGTGGCCTATGAAATGAAATAATCAAACTTTCAATTAGGGAAGTTATGTTTCTCCCATATAGCTGATACACATGTTTTTATACTATTACATCATGCATTCAATATGTGACCTGCTCTGTCGAAACCCGGACAAAGTTGCACAAATACCTTTTTCAAATTTTACCAAATTTAAAATGGCAAAATTATAAGCTTTCCAATGATATATCACACTCCAGGATCGCGTAATGTTTTGTATGTCAAAAAGTGATATTTAGGTTGAAAATTCCTTTGTTTTCTATTGATTTGTGACAAGTTTATTGGGCTAAGTGTTCTGGCGACTTTGTCCGGGTTATGTGGGAGCAAGTCACATATGTATACAGTTCTTGATGAATGAGAGCATACATTTATGCTATACTAATTAGTTATACTAATATACATATTTGTTGTTTCTTTAAAACAGATACAAGGGCTTCTACACTGGGCCTAATCCACCGTATGAGTACCAGCAAGACTACTGGAGGCTGCTCACTTGGAAATTTATCTTTGTATTATTGTTTGAAGTGAGTATGCATTATCCAGCTAATCCCTTCTCCTTCATCCTTCATCTCAGATGAAAGCACAAAATTGGGGGGGGGGGTGGTACTTACATTGAAAAGGTATACGTATATGTGCCTGCCTTTTGGGGTGGGTTTCACAGATTTAAAAATGCCAAAGCATCGCTGTGACATCGGTCTGACTTTGTGAAAGCATCGGCAGCGGAAAAAATGTACAAACAATTGCCATTGTGATAACATTGGTGGAAGGTATTAATATGTTGCCACCCTCAAGACCCCCTTTTCAAGCCTCCTGATTTTCCGCTCCCAAGATGCTCATTTCACTTCAGTTCCACAGGCCCCTATTTTCAAAGAAAATGACTCAGAAGTTTTCAGCTCAAATAGTCATACTTTTATAGAAAAATAGCAGTTCCTGAGACCTCAATTTTGGAAAAAAAATTATATAGACCCTATTTTTGAACAAAAATCTGTTCTGCAAGAACCTAAGTTGGATATCGTGGATATCATACCTACAAAAAAAGGGTTGATTAACCACCCATCGCCAGGATCGATGCAATCAAAAATACAAAATGATTAATGAAAATGATGTTGTTTTATTTTTTTCTTTCAGCATATCATATTCAGTTTAAAGTTTGCCCTCGGCTACATCATCCCTGATATGCCGGAGGAAGTCCAAAACACGATTAAGAGAGAACAGTATCTAGCACAGCAGGCTTTGCTACAAAAACTCACAACCCAGCCCAGTGACAGTAAGGCTTCATTAGCATCAGCGATACCAGTATGAGAGCGGCATATTTTGCTTTTGACCTCAAAAACTCAAATTTCAACTTAGTGGTAGGACCTGTAGCATGTCACAAACATTCATTTTGAGGACATTGTATTAAGCACAGCAGGTATCATGTCTTAGTTTTTATATTAAGACGTCATCATTCAATATCAGCAGTACCAGCCTTACGCTGGTACCCTCGATGTGGGCGCTTCACTATATGCATACTTGCCAACTCAGTGTTCCTATTTAAGAGGAACGGTCCTGTTTTTGGCATAAGAACAAGGTAATTTTTACCAATCCGTTCCTCTTTTTGTAAAACTCACCCTATAGTAAAGTATAGGAAAATGGGAGATGTTCCTCTTTTTGGACAAAAAGTGCCAGTTTGTCCCTCTTTCCAGTTTTCAAATGTTGGCAAGTATGTATATGGTTCAGACTGCCCATCATGGCAGGTAAAGGCTGATCATAATTAGTCAAAATTTTGACCAGTAGAATTACACAACTTGCTAGCTCACCCTCCCTATCTAACTACACGACAATCATTCGTGAGTGGAAGGTTTTGGTGAAGAGGTTGACAAAATGGCGATGTTTACATGTGCGAACTATGCATGACGCGCCGCGTTTAACTATGCGTTACAAGAAATTTGCGCAATCACCAATGAGTCACGCGTGTAAGTGTTTGACACTGAAAACAAATGCCTTCAGGATACTGGCCAATCAAGTGCTTAGATTGATTAGCGGTTACCGGCGTCTTATTTTGGATAAGACATCGGAACCCAGCGTATACCAGCCTAAGAGGTCTAAATAGCACACCAGGCATTTCATCAAAACCTCGTATTGAAGCCAACAGTAAGATACCATTTAGTCAGTAATACTGGTCTTCTAACCTAGTCACATAATCTTCTGCTGTCTTTAGGTGGGAATCGCACAGGTCACATTACCTGTGGTCAATTTCACTTAACAATCGGAAATGCATCGTAGTTGCGATGCGTTCAATGCACAGCTACACTGTATTTCACAAAGATGTAAAAAACCCATGGCAATCTTAAGAGACATCGCAAGGTATATGAATATTACACAGGAAAATTTCCAACACATTGCAAAGTTGCGATGAGTCAAGAGGAGATCGTAAATTTGCGATGAGTTAACGATACATTCGGTCTTATGATGCGAGACATTGTAAGGTATATAAATATTTCACAGGGAAAATTTCAACACATCGCAACATTGCGATAGGTCAATAGGTGATCGTAACAGTGCGTTTGGTCTCACAATGTTAGTGAACCCAACCACTGATCTGTTAGTCTAGTTTTTTCAGAAAGGTGCTTTTAAACTCTGCTGCTTTTTAGAATATAGAAATTGGTTTGGGGCTATATTGCTTGTACATGATGTATATGAATATTTATCTCAAAAGTATATGAAAAATATCGTATTTACACGGGACATTCAAAAAGTTCATGGCATGAGGAAGAAGGAGATGAGCTGTGCAATTTTTATCAATAGGTTAGGCCTAAAAAAAATTATGTTGTTTGCCATCCGCGACCGACCCTAAAATGCCAAAAATTTGGGTCAGGTATTTTAGGTTTTTTTTTCTTCAAACATGTAAAATATGAAAACTCAATATTTTACTTGGAAATGATCACTCCTTTAACCCTCATCCACCTAAGCCATTTTCTAC
>JXSR01S053323.1:84470-96282 GCA_000969725.1 Ophiothrix spiculata
TTTTCTGTCGTGTGTGAATTAGATTAATAAATTTGCATTCCATAATGCTCGTCAAATGAGACAAAATCAATGTACTTGCGGTAAATTTTGATTGCAGTCCAATGCACTCGGCCCCTACGGGCCTCGTGAATTGGACGCATCAAAATTGACCGCGCGTGCATTGATTTTGTCTCATTTCACTCGCTAATTCATTTCCAACTTAACGGAACATGGATGTTTACCCGTTGGATACTGTATAACAGTAACCACTGGTCCTGTACTCACTTGGTACTGATGATGGCTCACTGCATGTAATTGATCAATTTACAAAAATCGATTATTTTTTTTTTTAAATTGATAATTTTTTGCATATCGGCATCGCTTGTTTTAGATACATTCTGACTCATGAATTCTGACTACAAATCGATACGACTTTTTGTGAGACAAAAATTATCAGGAAAACATTTATTTAATTCATCTCTAGGCATGTAGAAATCATGGGTACCATACCGGTCAAGTCTCCCGATTTAGGCATTTAGGTAGTCCTCCTGACCTCCCGATCGGGTAGCCATTTCTCCCGCTTTGAAAAAAAAATCTCCTGCACTCTCCCGCTTTGAGAATAGAATGTAAAGCAGTGGTCTGCAGTGTATTACAGACCATGTATACGCTACATTTTGTTGAGAAATTGAAAATGAGATCGGTATGAGTCGTCTGTTTTCAAAAGTTACTTGAAAAAAATTTGGGGGTTCCTTTTGGGCCTTATATGTCAGTTGTCCTTAAACCTTACTCGTAAATTTTAGTCTCCCGCATCAGAATTTGGAAATGTTGACAGGTATGGGGTAGGATTTTTTGACGCGGAGTGTACTTACCTCAGGTATAGCAGGGCCTATATGTTGCGGAATGCAGCTGCTGACTGGTCGTATCTCGTGACTAAGAGGTGCCATTGATACAAGTAATCTACAAAAATAATAAGATTTGATTTGATTTGGATATCTCTCAAGAAATTTTAAAAGGGGGAATTACGGGCCTTGTGGGAATGACAATCATCTTGATTAGGCCCCTGAAAGCCCAGGGGGTACTCAACTTTGAGGTACGTGCCATGTGCCACCAAAAATACCCCGCTTTTTTTTGGCTCGCTCTCACCGAAAGACACCATATTTTTATCAACTGTCACTCAATGACCCCCTATTTTTAAGACTTCCTTGTCACTAATACAACCTTTGTACTCAAAGACCCACCATTTAGTTAATTTTATGTAATTTTTCGATAATTTAGCAATATATTGTCAAACATTTTGTAAATTTTAGGCCATTTTGACCCAGAAAGACCCTACTTTCTGGTGAACTTTGCCAAAAGACCCCTCATTTTTTTTTTTGCACTATGTCAATGAAAGACCCCATTTTTTGACCAAATTGGTCAACAAAAGACCCCTACGTTTGAGGTGCTTGGTGGCACTTGAATGTCACTTCCATATGTGAGTAACCCCCAGTTTTCCGTTTCATATTTTTTCATGACTGAGTAGGCGACTGTTTCATTATTCATAATTATTTCATTCAAGTTTATTATTGCATCTGTAAAGGGTGAATTTAGCAAACGTTAGTCATGGATGGTTGATGGAATATCATTAATAATTTATTAGCACTTTGATTGAAGTTAGAGTTAATTTAAACACTCTATGGCCCAAATTATAGTCCTTTTTGAGCTACTAAATATTTTGTGTAACAAGTCTTTGTTACCTTATAATCTAGTAATATAATTTCAATGCATCTTCTAATCAATAACGGATATTTGGTGCTATAAATCACCAAACATTTTCACCAAACAAATTTGGTGAGAATGTTTGGTGATTTGAAAGCATTTTCAGAAATTTGCATGCATTTATATTTAATAAATAAGGGAGCTATTGGAGTTGACTTGTTCTTAATTATTCTGGCATATTCAATAGCAAACCCAACAAAACATTTCCCAGTCTGACTATTTGGCTCTACAATACCTTTGGTGTGCAAAACCACATCTATCATAACTTTGATGATATAATACAAATCATTAGCTAATTTGTGATGCATATTGTGAATTTAACAAAATAACAAACTTCTAATTGTGGTCTCTCCATTGACAAATGACAAAAAGACTCATTTGGTGCTGGTTATTTCTTTTTGATTATTATTTTTTCCTTTGGCACAAGAAAAGAACGCGGGCCACATGCCCATGGGCCACAGATTTCCCACCATGCACTATCATCTTGATTCTGAAATTTCACTTTTTCCCACACTTGTCGATTTTGTTGTTGTATTTGTTATATGAACTGCATGTCTGTTCAAACTTACTATCCTGTGATTGTTTTCTATAAAGAAATGTTGAAATAACGGTCAAAATTGTATGTCCATCTTTGAATTTATGGTTATATAATTCCATTAGCAGCTGAATGACACTATTGCTTTGATTTAGCTTAATAATGTGACAAATACAATCCAATATAATTGAACATGAGCTTCATTTGAGGTGGAAAAACTCATTTATTAAAAGAGAAACATGTCTTAAAATTACTGTAAAACATGTTAATTTCGCGAGGTATTTAATTTCGCGATTTTCGCGAGGGCAAATAATTCGCGAAATTAAATCCTTGCGAAAATATTTTTTTATTTTTTTATTAAGAAATGGCTTGTCAGCTCTTGTATTTGCGTATTTGTTAAATAGCCCCTCCGTGATACGATCTGTTAAACCTCACCCCTATTTTGATGTTGTAAATGGAATGATCCAAGTTTCTGGATGTTGATGTAAACAAACTACAAATTCTTACGGTCGGTCGGCAGTCAATGTAGTGTTTATTGGGTTGGTATGATCGTAAAATTTTTGATTTATTTCTGCAATATGACTGCTTACTTTTACAATAGTTTTAAACATCATGCGCGGAGCCTTTTTTCATGCAGACTTTCAAGGTACTTTAGTAATATTTTGACAGGAAAACAGAAGACTAGAAGATAATATTTGGCCTTCCGAATTCGGAAGACATACTAATCATTGCAAAATTTCAAATTCGCGAAATTTAATACTCGCGAAAATGTCACTTATTGCGAATTCGCGAAATAAACTCCCCGCGAAATTAAAGTGTTTTACAGTATCCAAGAGTGATAAGTTGCGCAAGGGAGACAAATGCAATACTGTAAATAAAACAGAGTTTATAAACTCATTTTTTTTAAAGAATTATGTTGAAATCTAAATGTGGTCATGCTTTTCAATGTGGGCACACATAAAAGGTGGATTTGTTGTTACATTGAGGATGACGTATTCATTTGTCATATCTTTTCAACAATCCCACGAAATGTCATAATTTTGGTTTGATTTTAAAGACAATTATGTCTTTCAAGACATTAAGAATAGAACCCAAATAAAGTGATTAATTAAGCTTAATAACCTGTTAAAGCTAATAAGCCAGGGGTGAAGCGGGTGAGATTGAGGCATCATGAAAATTGTGCATCAATTTTCTTGCCATATCTTCTTAAAAATCCATTGAAGTGTCATAAATCTGATATGATTTTAAAGGCTAGTTATTGTTGATCAAAAACAAGTTGGAATTAACCCAATAAAGTTGATCATAAAAGCTAACAACAAGTTAAAGTCAATAAGCTAATTTAGCCAGTGATGAAAAATGGCCTAAATACTGTTGGTGTGGATGAAATATGTACATTGTTTATCAAATTTTGTCACAACTTTTCAATAATCGTATGAAATGTCATAATTTTGGTATGATTTTGAAGATAATGTATTAGTCTATAAAATCAATTAAAAATAATAGCCGAATGAAGGTTATTTATCAACTCTAATCAACTATTACCAGGAAAGTGTTAGGTATGGATGAAGTGAGTGAGATGTAGCGTAAATGGGTCCCACCTCAAAAAACACAACCATGTGTTAATACTATTCAGTAGGTACAAATGCATGATTCTGTAGACTTTTTCAAAATTTTAGAAAATCATGGGTAATCGCTTTAACAGTATTTTCTAAAGCATCTTTTATTGTTCATAATATGTCAGGACTAGATATTTTCAAAAACTTCATATTTATTTTATTTACAAATTACACATCAACATACAGTAAAAAATCTTCATAACAACATTCCGACAGAGGCATTTCGTAAAAATATATGTGACCTGCCATATTGAAAGGGACCTTGAGGTTGCTATCACATAGAAGTATACTGTATTCGCTACACACTCCCGGAGGAGGCGCTTATATTTGAAATAGTGTTTATCCTCATCACTAAACACATGGGTGCCTTCCCAGGAGCGTATAGCGAATAACGTATACCGTATACCAATGAGTATACTTCTATATGATCGCAGCCTAAGGGTCCCAAAATAAAAATTTATTTTTGGTCTCATCTGAAAGATTATATTTAAAGCTATAAAATGACACCTTGCTTTTGGTTATTGGATGTTCGATTGCAAAGTTACATCCAAATTGGTAAAAGGCATCAGGCTGTTTCTGAAAACTATAGTTCTGAGAAATTCAAGTTTAAAGTTTTTGTACTGAGTAAAATTTGAAATTATGAAGAGAGGACTTTTATCTTGGTTTTTAACATATTTTTCTTATGTTTTGGATGTTAGAACCTGATTAATAGGATAGAATACACTTCAAAGGTAACGTTTGTGATGAAATTAGAAATTTGACTTTGGACGTGGTTTTTGACTAAGCTCGGCTTCAATGGCCCGTATCTCGTAATTTACTCTGTCGACCTTGAGGTACCTTTCGATATGGCAGGTCACATATAAAGTATTTTCCCATGGCAATTTTTTATATTTAAAAAATAACTAATTGCAGTATTTGATAAACAAACGCAATTCTAACCTTGAACCCGTACTAACTCTAAAACAACGTGCATAGTATATGCACGGAACAGGAAAAGTCTTAAAAACGCCGCAATATTAGGATTAAATTTTGATTATCTGGTTACTGTGCAGGATTAATGCAACTCTACCAAAATGCAGCAGTAGTTTAACCCTTTGAAGCTGACGAGCCGGCTCACATGTACATGTACCGTATACCCGATGAGCTGGTTTACCAGCTTTATGGTCACGTGTCAGAAACTTGATGTGTCTGTCAACATGCATGGGTAGTTACAATTTTCAATGGTCTTATTTGTATCGCAAGTCATCAATGAAATATTGAACCCATGATTGATGGGTCATTTTGCTCTTATTTACACGACAGAGGTGGAAAATTCCTCATATTTTTGCATATTTCACCACAATTTTTAATCAAATGTGGCTTCGCCCATACTCTACAACATAAATGTCAAATATGTTAGTCAACATAAACAGTATTCTTAATTTGTGAACAATTCAGACTAGTTACTGTAAAATGTAAAAGTAAAGCATGGTAAATCAAACTCAAGGAAGTTTAGGGGATATGTTGTGTTTTTTAACTTTTGGATTGGTCAGGATCAGTGGTACAGATACACGTGGAATGGCTAGGGTTCAAAGGGTTAAAGTGCTGTTGCAGTACAAGGATTCTCTCCCTGACTCTTGGCAGTATCTTTTCCAACTGTACTGAGACTTGTTGATTGAGTTTGGACCTGAGAAAGCCTTTGAGTGGGCACTTTTATTGAACATCTGTCACCGATAACTGTCGCAAAGGTATAAAGGAATGGATTTATGGCAGAATTGATGGGCAACACAAATGTCACAGCCCATGCAAACACAGCACTTGGTAGCTCTAGTAAACCCATTTGAACCAAGGCTCCCATCAAGCAAATTGGAAACCAACAAAAGAAGTCTGTTAAAACAATTGCTGAAACTTTCAATGTCATCCGGATCTCTTCTACCATTTCTCTTTGTCGAAAGGCTTCTTTTGATGTTTTCACCACAGCTCTAATAAGTCCAATGTAACAGGCTAGTATTAACATAAAGCAAGTCATGTTAAAAGCAATAAATACAGCTACTGAGAAATATGACCCTGGACTATTAGCCAAACCTTTAACAACTTCTCTCTTGGTATTGCTATAAAATGAAATAAATTCAATTTCTATTAGCTCGGTTTTGATTTGAGTTGTTTGCGTCAGTGGAAGACCAATACAAACATGAGAGTTATCATAGAACTCAGGATTTCTACCGGCTAAGATGGAAGCTGTCAATCCAATCGTCAGTGAGAATATCCATACCAATATAGTGATTAATCTGGCAGATCTGACTTGTATTTTGTGAGTACTGTACAAAAATTTGATGGTAACAAACCGGTCAATGCTTATGAATGTTACAAATAAAACAGACGCCTCGCTGGATGTTATAGCCAAAGTGCCCGCAAGTCTACACATCATGCTATATCGCCACTTTTCAGCATTCATTGGGAAATGTTCTCCATAATAAACATCAGCAGATACTATAATGATCATGTAGATCCCCATAAGACAGTCTGACAATGCCAGATTTATAAGAAACAAATATTGCACTTTATTTTTAGCTTGCTCTCTGAATAGTTTCCACCAAATCACAAACGTATTGCCGATAAGAGCACTAAAACCTATAACCCACATCAACAAAGTTAACATGTTTATAGACAACAACTGGTTGCAAGTTATGTATGGAGAGGGCTTTTTTGAGTGGAGACATTTTTCTGAGTTATTCAGGTAACACTGGCAGACTTCAGGATTATCCACTAAAACGGATACATTGTACAGAAACATAGGAAACATCTTTTTGGTGACAAGAGACAATGGATTACTATTCAAGTAAATTATATTCAAATGAGTCACATGATTTATCAAAGGTATAGTTTGCAAATTATTGCCGTGTAGATCTACATGTGTCAAATTGTGTAAATTATCAAAAAGATTTGATTGCAGAAACGTTAATCGATTTAGTGCAATCGATAACTTCTGCAAACTAATCAGTTTGTTGAAGATACCATCTTCCAAGTAGCTTAAACTGTTATTGTCCATAAACAATATTTGTAGTTTTATTAATGAAGAAAATGTTCTATTATTCAATGTTTTATATTCATTGCTATCAATGTATAGTGAAATAAGATTTTCTAAGTTGGCAAAGAGTCCTGCATTAAGAACTCGCTGTCCATTGTAGCCAATGTCCAAACGACGTAGATTGTATTGGTTGATAAACAAATCACCATCTAACATTTTTAGTTCATTTAAATGGAGTGAAAGCCATTCTAAACTCTGTAAGCTGCTAAACAACTCTGTGTCAAGTAATTTTAGATTGTTATCACTTAGAATAAGAACTTTAAGGTTTGGGAGATTGGAAAACAGTTTTGTATCAAGTCTTTCAAGATTATTGGAATACATGGAGAGATATGTTAAACTCATCATGCCGGCAAATAATCCTTTGTGCAATGTATTGAGATTATTGTCAAAAAGTAAAAGGACTTTTAGATTATGAAGGTTGACAAATAACTCAGTGCTAATAGTTACCAGATAATTAGAAGAAAGGTCTAGGAAAGAAAGATTTGAAATGTTTGATAAGATGCCATATTGTCTATTAATATTGGTAACATTTGCTTGCGCATCAAGAGTGAAAAGATCAACATCGAATGTAGTTAGCAAATTGCTTGATAGATCGAGGTATATCAAATTACTCATATAGCTAAATACACCCCATGGTAACATTATCAGATGATTGTAGCCCAAGTTCAGATGTGTGATCCAACTACCAACATTTTTAAAAGTTTCACTTGACATCGTATAAATACCGTGATTGCCAAGATCTACGCCAGGTGTAACTGTAGGAAAGATGATGAAGCTAGCCTTAATCCAAGACTGAATATTGTTTGAACATTCATATGTAATTTGTCGATCTGCCAATGTGCATAAGCAGTCATCAGAACACTGTAAATCACATTGTGATGTAGGAACGATTATTGTTTCACCAATACTAAAATGATCAATTATCCTCCACTCATGCTTTAATTCAACACACTTGATAACAGAGTCAAACCCTTTAATTTTTCCACAATTGGCCAACTGACCTGTGGTATTGTGCATATCTGTTTGGCTAACATCTTCAGGGCATATATAAGGTTGGTTTTCATCAACATCTTGTATATTAATGACAATATCTCCACCAAAATGGAGCAGAATGCTTCCATTTCCAAAGTTAGCACTGCATGGCGATAATGATACCTCCATGAAAGCAACATATCGACTGGGACACTCATGTGATCCTGGCCTCTCTACATAAACAAACTCTACACCAGTTTTGTTGACAGTAACAATAGAAATTAAGATGCTTGAAGCGGATGCTGGTTGAATGTGAAGTTTACATGTCGCTGATCTATTTCCAACAACAGTCAGAGTATTTTTCACTTCCGAATCCGTTTCACTTCCGTCATCAATTAAACAGTTGAAGTCAGGAAGAGTTGTTATTTCAAGATCGCCTATAACTATTGGAGACTGCAAGATAATCACCAACATCATCAAGAAAAAGATTTGAGGAAACATCTTGGTAACCATAATTTTGCTGCACTTTGTAAAATATTAGTAAATGCAGTCTTCTTATATAATAAAAATTGTTCTAAAACAGCCACCTAATCAGATTTCCTCTAAATGCATTGCTGAAGTTTTTACATAGACATTTATATACGAGAACACGCCCATGTCATTCCAACACAATCTCTGGTCAACTTAGAGTGCAAAGGATTGTTACTATAATACAGCAATGAATGTAATACCCTGAACTTTGACTTCTTATGCATGTTAAATGCTTTACTGTGTAAAGGTCACAGTTCAGAAGAGATATGCAATGTAGAAAGAACTTTGCACTAGGATGAGGCAAATGTAACACCATTATGGCTAATTGCAAATTGAACACTGTATCATCATTTTCATTGAGTTACGAGCAAATTTTCAACAGTTTTTCAGATTCACCAATTTACCAGATTTCCCGTGGTACAATATTCAAATGAAGATGACGGACATGCTTGAAATCATGCGACACCTGCGACCATTTAACAACGGGTGATGATTGAGAGCAATCTGGTTAGTAAATTGATCGATCAATCAACATTTTTCCTCCAATATCAATTAAGGTATCAATATCATAATGGTCCTGATTTCAGAATGACTATGTGACAGAAAATTGCATCAGTGGACAAAGGTTAGTGTGTATGTATTTGTTAAAAAACGTAATTGCGTTGATCATTCATTAAATGACCATAGCTCATGGAAACAGTGTTAAATTACCTTGAAACTGTCGGACAATAAAGCTGAGATATTCTACAACTCACTCATAACAAGAATTTTGATATTATGAAATTCCTTGTTTTTTAATATTTTTTGAAAATCAAATACATTCGAGTACAAAGAATTTTAATACAGCCAGTATAAGAGACCATTGGCTCTAAAACATTCAAATTTCTTTAATCTTTAATGCCCATCAACATCTTCAAGCCTTTTAACATCTTGTATAAGTGACGGCTCACCCCGAAAGGGGGGGGGGAATTTGAAGATGATATCAATTTTGATTTTTTTTCCCTTTTATCTGTTGCAGCATTTTCTACGCTTTAAAATGACACTTACTTGTTGAAATTGATCAAGGCGATCAAAGTTTACAACAGAAAATCCGATGGAAGTTCTTATTATTTTTCTTATTTTTTGCTGCCTATTTTCACCTGTTTCTTGAAAAGTGTTCTGTCGCAAAGTTCCCCTTTTCGGGGTGAGTCATCACATATATGAGAACACAGCATGCTTAGTATATTTACATCATCACAATCACTTTTTAATTTAGAGTGCAAATGATCCCCACTAGAACAGCAGTACTTAATTCTCAAACTGAGACCTCGTAAGCCTTGATAACTAAGTGTATTAGTATTTGCTGAATCAAAGTTCAGAAGAGATACGGAATGATTAAATAAAGCACAAACTTTGCATTGTGATGAGGTTAATGTATGCTTAAAGGGACTAGCCTAGATTCCACCTAGAATTAAAAACTTATGGAAATACTCTAAATATAGGTAAAAAGTATAGTAAAAATCCAAAACACTGCAAAAATGTACACACAAATGGCTCAAATTGAGAGACAACTAATTTGCAATATATCGTTCTTTGATGGTGGTGTGACTATCCTGTATTTCCTAAATCCTAAATTTGTACCTCAGATGGATTTACCAGATAAAAGATCAAACAAAGCTCCTAGATATTATTTAAAACATATTACAAGAGAAACAATTTCATCAAAAATAATTTGTTTGGCCATCACAGGTGTAGAAACAAGATTTTTTTTTAAGTTTTCAAACTAGAAACCCTGTTTTCACACCGCTTTTTTTCGCCGACGAAAAAAATTAAAGTAGGGAAATAATTGCAATTTTCTCTTATATTCCTCAAAATCATGGAAACTACTTGTATGTTATATTACTATAAACATGTTCTATCGATTAAAGTAAAAAACTGTGTAGGTAAAAAATTAGTGGGAAGAATCTAGGCCAGTCCCTTTAACATCATTGTGGCTAATTGCCATACTCAGCTAATTGAATGAGCATTTTCACAAATTAGACTTAACTTCTATTTCAAAGCTTTCAACAGCATGCCATATTCATAAAGCTAATTACTTCAAACAAAGCAAATGATTTCCCATAGTTGAAGGCAAGAGAATGACACTGCTTGAAATTGTGACATTCGATACCCAGTGTTGCCCAGTAATGAAAGGTTGCATTCAATTAGCTGAGTATGGCTAATAAACTGTTATAACAGTATTTCAAACTGTCATGCGTATGCAAGGAATTTTTACAGGGGAACCGGTACTCGTCGCCATTTTGAATTCACCGCCATGTAAATCCTATGGGAAGGCAGCCATCTTGGATTGTTGCTCATGGAGGGTGAGTTATTGTACCTCCGGCATTTTACGGCTACGCGTGCCACAATATGAGAGTCTTCGCAACAGATTAGCGGGAAAATTGGCATACTTTGATCAGAGCAAGTCGCAATACACGCTACTTGAAACTCAGACACAGTTTGCGCGTGAAATAAAATGCACACGCTATATATGCGTCAAGTGAAGATTTACGCGATCTGCCTGGATATCGGGCAAAACTCTGAATATATCTGGAGGTACAATAACTCTATTCCATGAGCAACACACGATGGCGGCATATCCCGATTCCCTTATAAAAATTCCTTGGGTGTATGTCATCATCATCATTACCATCATCTGCCATACACATCAATCTTTGAGCAATTGTGGCACATTGATGTCAATCATTCATCTGTTGCTTGATTTTGCTTGATAAATGATTGGAAGTATAAATATTTTGGTTCTAATAGGATCATTTTATCATGCTTAAGAAGTTGCAATCATCCGGAGAAAGGTTTTGCTTGTACAAATTCAAAAACAAGTTGCATGTAATGTTTTGTGACATTACTAGTGACCATCGCAGAGGGTGTCTAATATGGGGTTTTTGTCATTTTTAGTCATTTCATAATTCAATTTTTGTCATTTTCAGTCATTTCATAATTCAATTTTTGTCATTTTCAGTCATTTCATAATTTAATTTTTGTCATTTTCAGTCATTTCATAATTCAATTTTTGTCATTTTCAGTCATTTCATAATTTAATTCTTGACATTTTCCCTGTTATTAAAATTTCAATATTTTTTAGTTTTACCCTTGGTTAGAGTTCAAACTGTTATACTTTCTATGCTAAAGAAAATGAAATTTTCTGAAAATGCTAATACAACCTTTCAGTTACAAGATGAACTTACTTTGTTCAAATTAAGTCATCAGTCAATGTAATCCTTTCTTTAAACTTAAGGCTGGGGTACACCTTCAAATGGCATAAACCGTTTTTGTACTCTCAAACTAATTACATTAACTATATAAAAGTATAGATTT